>CM053507.1:2159021-2199126 GCA_028627145.1 Eidolon dupreanum
AAAAAAAAAAAGAAAAGAACACACTGTATGTTTCCATTTATATAAAACTAGAAAATGCAAACTACTCGAAAGTGACAAAATACAGTGGTGGGGTGGGGTTGGGGTACAGGGAGGGGCAGGAGAAGGGAATTACAAAAGAATCCAAGGAGACTTTGGGGAGTAATAAATGTGTTCACTCTCTTGATTGTGGTGACAGTTTCATGAGTAATACACATGTCTACACTTATCAAATCATACACTTTAGATATGTGCAGTTTATTGTATGTCATTTATGCCTCAATAAAAGAGGAGTTTTTTTTTTAATTAATTATATCCCAACAGCTTAGGAATTGGGTTGCTATATATATAAAAATACTCAGTAAGCCAAATAAATTGACCTATTGGATGCATTAAAAATGACCATTTTTAGGGAATATGGTCAATAATATGTATGGTGTCAGATGGGTACTAGACTTATTGGGGTGCTGCCCCAATTAAGCGAGCTAACACGTGAGAAGCCCTGGTCCGTGCCTGGTACACAGTGGATGGTGGTGGCGATCTGGCGTTGACAGATAGTGGCTGTGTGGCAGCGCTGGGCTAGGCCCGACGTCACTACCAGAGGAAGACTAGTCTCACCCTCAGGGGTTTGCGGTCTGATGAGACCAGTCGGCGCGTGTTCCAGGTAAAGTAGCTGATGGGGAAATAGACTGACTCTTGGTTGCGTCCCTTACTGAAGACACCAGCAGTACCCTTGACAGACCTGGTGTCTGTCCCGGAATTAATCTTCCGCAAGAGGAAACTACCATTCATTGATTGCTTACCATGTGACAGGTACTGTGACATATTTTATAGTCTCATTTCCCCCTATAATAACCCTATGAAATAAGTTCTTATTTACATGCTACGTCTAAGTGGCCAAGATCACTTAAGTTTAAGTGGCAGACCGAGGTTCAAACCCAAGTCGGTCAGCCTTCAAATTGTCACAGTTGGACAATTTGTGACTAGCATGAAAAACACTCTTGGATTCAGCCTCTCCTACAATGCAGCCTGAGGAGATTTCTCAAAGGGGTTTCTGAGGAGGGGACTTTATGGGGTTTTAGCTGAGCTCATCCGAAGTTCAGCCTGTGTCAGGAGCAGCCTGCCAAAAAACAAATTATTCTTGGGCTTAGCAGCCATTGTGCAATTTGGATTTATCAAGATGAGTGGGGAGGAAATCGAGGCTAAAGTAATGAGCAGGAGGAGGCGAGGAGGGACAGCTCTCAGGGTCAAGGACGAGCGAGACTCTGAGGGATACATGGGACATTTTGGCTTCTTCAGGGTCTCGTCACCGACATCTGGGTCTCTTCTTAAGCCAGATACAAAGGTACAAAACTAAGCGTCTTTGCCCGTGCCCCTGCCCACCATTACATGGCGGAGTGTAGAGAAAGGTCGATTCTTTATTTAGGGTCATGCAACATTCTGCCGGTGTGTCACTTGCAGTCATGCAGGCCTGACCCTGAAGCTGGAAAACATGGACAATGGCGTTCCTGTTTCAGTCTGCTCTCTCTTTGTGCCTGGGTTTAGATGATGTGAACACAGTTTGCAGGAAGAAGAAGCACTAGTTAAATATTAAGCACAAAGCCGATGTTACTAAGAGGATGATTTGGGAGATTATGAACTCATCGGAAGAGGCGAAGGCTAGAGAGTCAAGCAGATGCAGAAGGAGGCAGAAGCTGATTTAGTGAGAAACCTTCTCAGTGGCGAGTGGCAGTATGCTCCTGGTGGGGCGGAACTGATGGCCACTAATTTCTCTTTTGCTTTCTGGATAAAACAGAATTGAGAGCATTAAATGAAAAAAAAATCCTTTTAGAGACCCAGGAGATGGATTCTTTTATTTCAAACCGCCATTGAGGTAGGCAGAGAAAATAGAGTTTCTGGTGGCGTTTTTGTGCCTTAATGCCGTCGCATTAAGCAAATGCAGAGCCTAGTTTGTAACTAAGGTTGGTTTTATTGAGGGTATACCTTTAGGGTCCTTCTTTGTGTTTCTCTATTCTCTCTAAAACATTCCTGAACTACAAATGAAGAACTGTGTTTAAATTACTTTAAATTGTACTTAATTTGAATCAAAATCACCCTAAATTTTAAAAAATGTAACTCTGTGTAGGTCTTAATTCATTTTTCAGTTGTGGCCTTTGGTTACAAGGACTTTCAACTACGTGGTGTCATGTGCCCCTGATTAGCTATCAGAAGCACACCATCAGATTTCAGTTTTGTTTTTAGCTTTTAAACATATTTCTGTAAAGTCTAATTTACCATTTTTAGCTCCCAAATAAGATTTTCACTTTTCACAGTGAGTAGTTAAATATATAGTATCTGAATAAACTTAGCTTTGACTTTTCCAAATCCATTATTTATAAAAGTTTGGGTTTTTTGTAGCCAAAAATATGGCTAATTAATAATTAGTAAACAAATGTAAACTTTCCATTTGGTAGATTTTCTTCAGAAGGGTTTCAGTCCCTGGATGATTTTCTTATGCAAATCAGCATGTTCTTCTGAATTACTTCTGTCGACATGTGGCATATAATCAGGGAAATCGTATTCATGTTATAGCGGTCTAAATAGAGCATAGGAAGGAATGCAGATATCCTGAATTAAAATATAAAAAACGTTGTCATCATGGAGCAAGCAGATTAGTTCTATTCTATATGTTTAATCTCAAAAGTGTGTGATTTCATCAATTAGTAAACAAAAGTGTGTACATCTCTACAAATATGTCTGAGTTCTGTAAGTGTTGCATTTCACATCAGCCATTCAGACGTAGCAAGTACTGTCATTTCTTCAGTTCTAATCAGGGCAAAAAAATCCCAGCAAACAGCCTTAGAGAATGAGAGTGTAATTCACCAATTCATAAATTGTCGTCACTGCTGTGATTGGATATGAACTTCATCTTACACTACCCATGAATATAATCTCACCAAAGTCTGGTCTTAGGGGTCTTCTATTTTATATAGGGAAAAAAAAATATAAAAACCCAACTGAAATGTTTCCAGAAAACACTGCAAAATAATGTGTCGTTTCATATTCTTAATTATTCGTGTCTAGTTAAATAGAGTAAAGCATAGGTTCGTTTTACTGTCAGTAGCTATTGGTGTAAGAAGTCTTTTCTTCTGTTAGGTTCTCCATGTCTTTGGCTGATGTGAGTGAGACCCATCCAGATGAGCATTTCCCCAGCGTGGGCCTGGAAAACGAGGAGAGGCCTACGGATCGCAAGAGCAGCCCCAGCTCAGCCAATTTTCCAGGCAACAGCAACGCTTCCGACAGGAGTGTCGATTATAGCAGGTCTCAGTGCTCCGGCAGGAGCTTAAGGTCGCACTACGATTATTCAGAAGACTTTCTCTCTGAATGTTCAGAAACGACCGCTAGTAGAAATTACTTAGCGAAGCCTGTAGTAAAAGAAAGAACGGAGAAGAAAACGTTCACCGTTTCTAAAATCTCCCAACCTAAAGGTAAGAGACAGAATTTCCCAGCCAAGACCAAATTTCAGTGATGTTATTACTTAACGTACTAGTATTCGAAAAGGCCCGTGTTCAGTTTTGTTATTTTTCCATATTGTAAATGTGTATTTTAAGTGAAGTTTTATTTTATAGGAGTTAGGAAATAGAAATTAAGAATAATTACAAAATAACAGAAAGTGAGGCTTAACCTGTAAAGCCTCGCCCTCCTGCACAGCTTACTCTGCTGGAGCCTCCTACCGAGGCCGGTTCCATTCTTAGTTGACAGGTGGCAATGCTTGGATTACACTGGCCTCTTGCCTTGCATCTCAGCAGAAAAAGCACGGTTTGCTTCGCCAACGAAATGTAAATTTTTGTCTCAACACCCCAGGAAGACGGTGTCCAAGGCCGGTGAGGCATATTGGCTGAGATATAACCTTTTGAAACAGAGATGGTTCAAAAGGCTGCTGACAGTGTCATTTCCTTGTGGATTTTAGAAGCACCAGCACCATCAACTCCCGACTGTCCGAGCCGGAGTTAGCCTCGCGACGGCCTAGCTCTGCTCACCCCCTGCCTGCCTGCCCAGACTGCAGCTGCGCCCTGGACTGACACTCGTCCCTGGCATTCGACGTGGCCCAACTCTCTGCCGCTCTGACCAGTCAACAGCTGGAAAACACTTAAGAGCCCCTATGTGGGGGGCACATCTGACTGTCACACGTACCCACATTCTCACACCCCGGCCTGACTAGGACCCTCAGTGCCACTTCGAGATCATCTAGAACCTGCAGTTCCCCGTCTTCCTAGCTAGAGAGCAGGGATTCTTACTCTAAGACCCACGTCTGTGAACCCCATGAAATCTGTATGTTTCTTGTGTCTTTCCGCATTTGTGAACTCTTCCCAGGAGAAGGACCCATAGCTCTCAGCAGATGCCTATAGGGCCAGAAGCCCCTCCTGTAGGAGCAGGGTGTCCTGCACCCACCAGCAAGGCCCAGGGCAGAGGAGAAGCCCAGCACCTTCTCTCCCCCACGAGGGGCTCAGTCGGAAGGCTGTTTGTGGCATTAGGAATTTTTACATAGACACTCCTGGGATGGGAATATCATGAAAAACACCTTACATGCTCCATAAAAAATACACCCCGCCCCTCCAAAAAAATAATAAAAATAATCCCCCAAATTCAAAAACAGGCCCCAAGGGTTTATGACAAGGGATCATGCATCTATGTACTACATTTTATATCGAGTCTAAGTCTTTGTGGCACCGTGTGAGAAGGTAGTTAGCGTTTATGAAACTATTTCTACAAGAAACAAGCTGCGTTTTGAGTTCTAAGCACCTTATAATTTAACTTTTTAAAACCTATTCCTCACTGATTTGTTCCACAGCATCTATTGCATTCTTTATGCAAGATACCTGTTCGTAGATTGGGGGCGACCTAAGTTAATTTGGCCGCCTCACAGCTCACTAGAATTCTAAAGGACATTCTTGTGTATGAACGCTGAAATTATTTTAAACAAATCACTCAAAATTTATTTCCCTGAGGATCCTCGCATCAGCGTATCATGAACATAAAATACTGTAACCTCAAGCTTTGTCACAGAATGATAAAGTATTTTCTTGGTTTATCCTTCTATTGTTCCCTTACAGCTCATGTTATGCAAGTGTTTGCCAAAGAGACTAGAGCAGCAAGTGATTCGTTTAATTCTAACCCAAAGCAAAGAGGCTTCATGTTTCAGCCAGCGCAGCCCCTTCGGAAGTGCAGGTTCTACGTCTGTCCCCTTGTCTCAAATATTGAAAGTAGATCTCTGGCCCTTAGGGGCTGGGAACACTGGACGAGAAACCACCAATACAGACCCAGAATTCACTAAAGGATAAGAACCTCAGAGATCGTTTTCAATTCCCATCTTAGAAAAGCAAATTTTATGGCAGAAAAACAATAAGGATAAAGCGAGGAGGACTTCAGTTTGATAGGCTGTTTGCTTTGGTCACATACTGGAGATTGCCTCAAATCAGTGTAAATAGCAAGCAGTTTATTTCTGCAATTTGATTTTCAAATATTGGTTATTTCCTTCTTTTGCAGAAAATGTACTTTCGGAACTCTTTCAATTACATATCCTTTTTGATGTGTTTTGTCAATATAACGCCAAAACGTGCGATATAGTCATTCCCAAAAACCGGTAGACCAGAAAAGAAGTTCATTTACTGCCCTCGGCTGTGGGGACACTTTTCGCCCTGTTGTCTTTAGTCGGTGTAGGCGGAAGACCGAGGTGGTGTTGAAAGCGGCAGCCTCTGCATCAGACTGACACTGGGAGCTATGGAGACCAGAAAGGGGGGAGGCCCCACCTCTGACCCTCTCCTTACCCCGTTCTTGGAGGAAGTCACCGGCTCTATGAAGGCGAAATACAGAGCAGACAGGGCAGAGGGCAGAGCCGGCAGAAGCAAGGGGGGAACACGGAGCAGAACCAAGCCACGGGAATGGAACAGACGGTGAAGCCGAAGAGCAAAGGGACCAGGGGCGGGGACGAGACGAGGCCAGGGAGAACAGGGGAAGGAAACAGCATGGGCAGGGCGGCGCGCTATGAGGACAGCTGGGAGGGGGGACGGGGGAGTGGGGTGCCCAGGCGGCAGGAGGAAGCTGGAGCGGATGGAAGGTGGGTGCCCGCACGTTCTTGGATCTATGAGAAGAGCACGGTGCATTGTAAATGATGTGAAGAGGGCCTTTTTGGTTAACTACGGACTTAAATGTACATGTTTTTGGTGAACTAATATGAGTGTTTTAATTCACTCAATGGTTTAAAAATTAAGTATCCTAAGAGTAGTTTAATCGTTCGGCTAAATCTGCCTTAACTGTGTGAAATGAGATAGAAATTACAAGCTTTGCCATTCTTATTATGTGTAGGTTAGGATAATGAAATATAAAACCATGAAGGATTAAACCTGATCTTCATTTTCTATACGCTTCACAGCTATATAGGTATGCGCGGTGTGTAGAGTATGAACTTGTTCTCTACCACTCAACTGCCAGGTGGCACGCTTACCTTTCTGAATCAACCTGGCTCGTCCCTTCCCACCCACCCACAAAGGCAGATAAGGAGTTCAACCTCAGGCGCAATTTGGGGAACGGAGGTCACATGGAGGGACTTGCACAGACAGGAACATTCGAGGAGGGGCCTCTGGCCCTCCATTTTCATCATGTATGTGTTTCTTGCCCACAAGATGCCTAAAAGGCTGACACCTCCTCTTTCCAGAGCACCCAAGCCCCCTGCGCACAGCCCCGCCTGGGGCCTTGGCCAGTGCCCTCAGGCCGCGGGGTTGAGTCCCCAGGCACCCACTCATGCTGACTCTGCCCACCTTCGTCACTTGAGCACCCACGAGACAAGAACACAAGCCTCCTCTGCCCATGCAACCACCAGCCTTCATCCTTCTAGGAACTCCCTCTCCTCTCCAGAGTCACACCACCCAAGACCTGGAAGGCACTACAAGTTAGAGGTCAAGTTCAGTCATGCTGGGCATGGCGCAGAACATGACAGCCACCGCCCACCCCTGTTTGAAAACCCAGCCTGACCCACATCCCCTGGGTATATTTTAGGGCTCCCCCAGCCAGTGCCCCCAGGGGTTTGAGTGGCCCTGACATGGCCACAGGCACTGTCACTGGCCCGCTTAGTGGGTGTCGCAGAATATGGCCTGCTCTGCTTTCCAGTTTTCAATGTGCTCAAAAGCCAACTCCAAAATACTCAGACTCAACCATACCCCCTGCTAAATTGTGACCAGCGGGAAATTAAATACCACTGGAGGCATAGCTGGAAAGGCAGCCCATCGGTTACTGGTGCGAGACAGATAGTGTGGTCGTGGTCAAATCCATGCGGTCTGTCAGCCAGGATTCAAACGCTTGACCCCAGAACGCACCCTCCGCTTCTTCCAGCTCACTGTTCCCATCCCAGGCAGAGTCGCCTTCCCACAGCAGACGTGCAAAGCCCTGTCCCAGAGTGTGTCCACGCTCGGCCAGTAGCTTAAGGGCAGGACTCCAGTGAGGCTGGCCATGACCTTCCTTTCTCTCTCCAGGATGAAGACTAGATATTTTAGATTCTGGAATCCAGATTCTATCTCTCTCAGAATATAGATGTACTAGTATGTACACGCACACACACACACACACACACACACACACACACACACACACACAGACAGATGTGCACATATACATACGTATCTGTCCTAGATGCGGGGCAGCAGCATAAGCACACAGACCTGGGTTCTGTGTCTCCACTGACTAGCTCTGTGCACCCCTCGACAAGTGACGTCACTAAGCATCAGTTTGTTCATCTGTAAAACGGGATGATGATACGGTGAAGCTATGCATACATCTGACATACTCAAACTCAGTAATGTAAGCTTGGTGTTCATATGCTTGCCGTGAGATTGTTTCGATACTTTTGTTTAAAATAGACCCTGATCGCAAGCCCCCTAGCTGCTTTACTCAGTGCCCAGCCAAAGTAAAGTAGGAAAAATAGTCTGTGTTGGACCTGTTGAGACACAGATTATCTGTATGTATACTTTAAGCAGGTTAATGGCTTTTTAAGGGTCCTTATGGATATATGAGATCTTCGAATATAAGTTGAGCTCTAATAGTACACTCTACTTCATAACATTGTCAGAAGAATTAAATCAGATAACCTATATAAGGCATTTCGTTTAATGTCTGACATATGGTAAGCACTTAACAAATGCTACTATCGTGATTTTTAATTTAGCTTTTA
Source organism: Eidolon dupreanum (assembly GCA_028627145.1). Classification (NCBI taxonomy): domain Eukaryota; kingdom Metazoa; phylum Chordata; class Mammalia; order Chiroptera; family Pteropodidae; genus Eidolon; species Eidolon dupreanum. Next base: position 2,167,222 of record CM053507.1, read on the forward strand.
TAAAATAAATGAGTACAGGTTTCAGAGTCAAAGAAGATCTGGTTTTCAATCTACCGTGTCCCTATGTGGTTTGTAAACTTGGACAAACAACTTAAAATGTCTAGCTATGAACTAGGCTACAACTGACCTTAAAGAGTCGTATTAAGTGAGAAATCTATATATAAAGTCGCTAGCCTAAGCTTAGGTATTCATTAAACGTTAGTTCTTTCCCCTTCTCATTTTCAATTAACATGTATATGTGTGCCAGGGGGTTATGCATGCAGCACGCATGCATATTGGAACAGCTGCATTTCTGTATCTCTATATACATATATGACTAGTAACAAACTGGATTATCTGCTTACACAGGCCAGAAGGAAATCTCAACTGATAAAAAGCACAACTGGAATGCATCATTTTTAAATTCTAAAATCAATCTGATTGTCCAAAGAAGAGATGCCATGACCCATCGCATACTCTCAGCAAGACTTCATAAGATTAAAGAACTAAAAAATGAATTAACCGATATACATCGTAAACTGGAAGCCACAGTCGTCGAAAACCAATTTTTGAAAAAACTTCAGATTAGGCACTTGAAAGCTATAGGAAAATATGAGAATTCACAAACTAACGTACCTCAGATTATGATTAGACATCAGAATGAAGTAAAAAATTTAAGGCAGCTGCTCAGGAAATCCAAGGAGAAGGAAAGGAGCATCTCCAGGAAGCTCAGAGACACTGACAGCGAGCTGCTCAGGACGAAGGATGCCCTGCAGGCTCTGCAGAAACTCTCGGAAGACAGGACCCTGGCCGAGAGGGAGGAGCTCACGCAAAGCCTGTCTGTCCTTACCACGAAGATGGAGGCCAATGACAAGAAAATACAGGTCTGTATCTGCAGAGGCCTAGAAATGCTAAGTTTCCAAAGCGGATACCCAGAGGGTGCACCTCGTTCCTCGCCGCCGTCTAACGACGCGCCGCCCCCTGCCGGGGTCGCCTGGACACGGGGTCGCCTGGACACGGGGCGGGTGGCGGGCTGACGGGAGGACAGAAGTGGCCAGCTGGGAACTGGAAAGGTCCGAAGATGACTGTCCGCTAAGGCCGCCCGCCACCGGTGTCATGCGCTGAAAGGTCGCACCGTGTTGTGTTGTTGCGTTGTGTTCTCGTGTTGTGTCGTGTTGTGTCGTGTTGTGCTGTGTGAGACTTGTCTTAGAAACCAACCCTCTACTTCAAACTGTTGATTAAAAAGGCTACCGCCCCGAAAACCTAAGGTGCCTCTCTTCAGTCCCTTTGCTGGCCGCCTCCCTCGGGGGTTTGTCCAGTCACTCCCGCCAGGACATTTCGGTACTTTTAAAATAGAAATTCCTCCCAGATAATACTCGAAGAAATAATGGAAGAAATGATTGGGTTGATTTTCCTCAACGATACACAGCTGTCCAAAGCTTGGGGGTTCCATTGTAAGGATGATCTAGGAGAACACCTTGATTATATCGACAATTCTGCCCATTTTACATCAGTTAGTTTTTGGTCTCTATAGACATAAAAAAATATAAATCAATTAATTTACCATTTAATTCCTTAAGATAATGGTGAAAGAAGTATTTTCTGTGATCTTGAACTAAGAAAATATCACATTCATTTCATTCACTTTTTTATCTCTTCTTTGGTAAAAGCCTCCTCTATTTTCAAAGAGAATGTTCTCACATAAAATAGATAAGTGAGGTACAGAAAGTAATGAGAACCTCTGTTTTCACTCGTGTAAGACACCGAAGTTCCTTTCTTTGGACTTTTAGGTAATTAACATATGTCATGTAAAAGTAAAAGTATTTTTATCTCATCCACACATTTTTACATCTACACGTTTTAGCAGCTAATGTTTCTATATCAACAAAACCGAAAAGAATTCAAGAACTAATTGACTGTTTTCTTATCAGAAGCACTTGGTTTTATGAGAAATTCCATCTGGTTGTAGGGCATTTGGTTGGGGATAAAAACGTTTGTTGGCCCAAACACGTAGGCAATTTTTTCAATGTTAATAGTTTAGGGAGTGGGACTTTAGTGATTGTTTCATTCTTTTAGCTTGTCATATTTCAAACCTTTCTTTAATGAGGAAGTGTTCATGTTACAATGGGGGAAACCACACTTAATGGAAAATAAAAGGAAGAAGAGCCTCAGCCCACGCTGTGTCCACGCCCAGGCCGAGGAGTCCCCAAACGCAGCCTCCTCGTCCCAGGGGGAAGGAGAATGCGCAGCAGCGAGCGAGTCCCGCTTAGAGATGGCCGTGCGCCAAAGCAGTCCTTTCCCTGTCAAGTTCGTCCGTGTGTCTGGGGCTCTGCGAGTCCCCAGTGCAACTTCCCATCGCAGTGATCGGTCACAGTCCACCTCGGTCCGCCCTGACGCTAGACACCCCCTTAGAAAGAGAGGCTTGAGAGGCTCATAAAGAATACAGCCGGTCGTCGAACAGCATCATTTCATGCGACGTCGATGAGAAAAACACATCCCACAGCCATGCACGCGAGGGGAATCGGTGTGTCCACCTCGTCCCAGTGTGAGTGTGTGTGGCTGTTGGGTGAGGGGCCCTACAATGGAAGGGCAGAAGGACGTCCTGTCCAGGGTGGGTCCCGCCTTGTCCCCTGAGCTGCCTGGAAAGATGCTGCCCAGCCACCACCCTGAACTGGAATCAGCAGGTTGACAAAGAATTATCTTGTTTTTAATTTATCTTTCTTAAATGAATGCATAGCTCACATTTATTTCGATGCTTAATATTAGAAGTGTTTTAGGTCTTTATTTAGAAGTTTGGTGGTGTTTTTATGACCAGAAATGTGCCATAGGAACTTAACTCTAGTTTGTATCAATTAGCCTGTGGTAACACTGGTTTTGCTCTACATCATTTTGCTTAAAGTCACAGTCTCCAATAACCCACCCAAGACATAAGTGAGGACTTAGCGTCCACTATGCTGAGTTAGCAGAATACGTCACTTTGGCAGAACTGAGTAGTTTTAAAGGGTGACTTTGATTTTATTTATTGATTTTTCAGAATCCCGTTCAAAAAAAAATTTTTTTTTTATCAGATTCCAGAGTATAGAAAACATTAGATTCAAAACATGTGATATTTATTCCCTAGAGTTTAGGTCTGGGATTTTTTGGCTTTTTGGGTGTATGTTTATTTAGTTCTAATAATATGTCCCTTATGCAAGTCGTACACTAAAATCGCATTAAAAATTTGCACTTCTCATAAATGTAATAAGTTCCATTACAATTAAAGTTTTTAATAAAACTACACTGGTCACAGAGTAGTTGAAACATATACTGTTTTCAGAGCTTGGAGAAACAACTGAGCCTGAACAATAACGCCTTCCATCGGCAGCTGGCTGTCGAGAACCAGAAGACGACAGCAGCTCAAATGGCTACAAAGACCCTGCAGATGGAAGTCACACGCCTTCAGCAGAAACTTAAGGTACTTCTTTTAAGGCAAAATGCAACAAAATTTGCGAAATTCTGCTTCTTGAAATATCAGAGCTATCTATGCCTACTGTATCTCTAAATTATTTAACTTTAGGAATACGTTTCTCAAATTAACTTTTTGCCCTACAACCATGTGAATGGATAGAGGATTTGAAATTATTAAAATGAGTTCACGGCCTGGTGAATGTGTGCCGTAATTAGAAAAATTAAAGCTCTATTGTATTTACTAATAAATCTTCCTGTTATTTTTAGTTCATCACAGGAAGTAATATTATTATATTTTGTTAATATTATAATGGAACCCAAAATAAATTTTTAAATTTAAACATGAACTTATAAGATTAAAATATGTAGGGTAATTTTAGTGGCCTCTAGATTTATTTTAACGTTTCACTCGCAAAACTGTTCTTTACAGCGTGCTTTAGGGGAGCATTTGAGAGCTTGCTCCCCGGCACACAGTATCAGTTTGGCTCAAAGAAACTCATAAAAATTCAATGAATAGGCTTCCAGGCAAGATGGTGGAGTAGGGAAATGCTGTGCTCCCACACGATGACATCAAAATGACAACTGAACTATGGAAGAGCCATCACGGAGTTGCGTGAAGTCTAGCGCAGACTCACCGCTAATGACAAAAGGTGCCAGGGGCACACGGGAGGAACTGAGTCGTCGGCTTCGGGCCGAGGGCCGGAGGGGCGGCGCTCCCCGCCATTTCGTTCCCTTGTTGAGCCTGCCCCCACCGGCTTGCAGACTCAGGCGGCGGCCATAGCTGAGTCACCATCAACATAGTCAACACTGGTCCCCGGCCTGGTGACCCCCTGAGACCCTGCCCCTTCCAACGTGCAGGCCCACCCAAGCCGCTGCCAGTGGCCTTTCCATATAAACAGCCTGTCCCGGCTCAGGCTGCGGACTTTCCTAAAATCTCGCAGAGGTTCACAAAACCCAAACAAGCAGCATCTGGCCTCGGCGTGCCCCGTACCGCTTACTGAGCAGCCCGAGCCCGCCAGTAGCGGCAGTGGCAGCTGGCCTCGGTTTGCAGCTCGGCCTCTTTAGGCACTTCCAAGCCTGTGGATTGCTTGGTGACTCACGCCAGGTGTCCTCGGGTGAGTTACAGGCTGCAGCTGAACTTGGGCTGCGACATCTGCCCCTACCAGGAGGCCCCAGCCTGCAAGCCCAGTGGACAGCTTTGGTCTGAGCCAGAGCACCACCTCCAGTCACACCCGAGGACGACACGCCCAAAGGGCAGACTGGGCAGGCACCAGGGCCCTGCTAAAGCGAATCCTGCTCTGTAGGGTCCGTCCCCGCACAACAGCGCCTCCACTGGTCACACCCGGTCATCACAACCAACCAGCCTGAAGGCTAATCCCTCCCACTGACATGCAAACAGCAACCCAGGCTCAACTACAACAGGAGGGCACTCACGACCCACACAAGGCACACACCTGGAGCACCCAACTCACGGGACCAGGGAAGACTGCCCGCCACTGGGACCCACAGCACACCTATTACATAAGGCCACGCTACTAAGACCAGGAGACATAACAGCCCTATATAATACATAGAAACAAACACAAGTAGGCAGCCTAATGGGAAGCCAAAGAAATGTATTCCAAAAGAACAAAGCTCCAGAGAAAGAACTAAACAAAATGGAGGCAAGCAATCTGTCAAATGAAGGGTTCAAAACACTTGTTATAAGGATGCTCGGTGAGGTTAGGGGGACAGTTAGATGAACTCTGTGAGAACTTTAACAAAGAGATAAAAATAAAAGTGGAGATAGAGAACATAAAAAAGATCTGGTCAGAAATGAAGAATACAGTAACCGAAATGAAGAATACCTTAGGGGGAATCAACGGTAGATCAGATGAAGCAGAGAATCAAATCAGTGATTTAGAAAATAAAGTACAAAAAACACCCAGTCAGAACAGCAATAAGAAAAAAGAATCCAAAACAATGAGGATAGTTTAAGGGGCCTCTGGGACAACCTCAAGCATACCAACATTCGCATCTTAGGGATACCAGAAGGAGAAGAGAGCGAGGAATTGAAAACCTATTTCAAGAAATAATGATGGAAAACTTCCCTAACCTGGTGAAGGAAATAGACATACAAGCCCAGGAAGTGCAGGGAGTCACAAACAAGATGAACCCAAAGAGGCCACACCAAGACACGTCATACTTAAAATGCCAAGGGTTTCAGCACCAACACACACAAAAAAGTCATTTGACAGCAAGTCTAGGCCCCGCACTATTTCCAGAATCTGAATCAGCATAAGAGGATGATGTCAGCCTTCCACAGCCCCCAAACGTACTGCGCCTCAGCTGTCATCCAGGCTGCAAGCTTCCCCCTGCCAAAGAAATGGTGTCTATGAAGACACTGTCCCCTCTGAGTTTTGGAAGCTGTCCGTGCTGACCTTAATAAAGTTCTACACCATAACTCGACTTCCCCTTTAACACTGACCTGCTGCCCTCTGAGCCTGTGCGTAGTCTTTCCCACAAATATTCCACAAGCATTTGTGAGCATCCCCGGAGGTGGATTTTATTTCTCATGGTTTCTCTTGATTAACTGATTGAACTCAACCACACAAGTATCCTGGATTGCCGTCTTCCGCTCAGGGCCCAGCTTTGTGGTGGGTACCCGGACTTAAGCCTTTGTTCCCGTTACCTGCGTCTGACCCGGCCATGCCTGCGCCAGCCACCGTGTGGGTCAGCAGTTCTCGATCTGCCTCCTCACTCCCTCTGCTGCTGGAGCGCCTACTGACCCCCTGAGGATCCCCGTCAAACCAAGAGACGCAACCGAACCTTCCAGATAATCAAAACTTGGCCCTCTAGACCCAGCAAGTGCACTTCTGGGTACTTATCCAAAGGAAACCAAAACAGTAATTCGTAAAGATCTATGCACCGCAATATTCATGGCAGCACAATTTACAATAGCCAAGATATGGAAGCAACCTAAATGCCCATCCACAGACGATCGGATAAACAAAATATGGTTCATATGTACAATGGAATATTTCTCAGCCCCTAAAAAAAATGAAATCCTACCATTTGCAAGGACACAGATGGACCTAGCGGTTATTACGATGAGTGAAATAAGTCAGACAGAGCAAGATAGATACCACATGATTTCACTTACATGTGGAATCTAAGGAACAGAAAGAACAAACTAATCAAGAACAGACTCACAAATGTAGTGGACAATTTGGTGACGGACAGAGGGGAGGGGGGTTGAGAGGCTGGGGGAATGGAGTAAAGGGTTAAAGAAGTACAAATTGTGGCTGGTAGATTTTCACAGGGATGGGGAGCATGGCAGAGGGAATGCAGTCAGCATTCATATGACAGCTAGGTGGAGGGCCAGGGGAGGGAGGGAGCAACTGGGGGGATTGTTTTATGAACATGTAGATGTCTGACCAATCAACGTACTGTATACTTGAAACTAATTTAAATAAATCAATTTAAAAAAACAAACTTGGCCTTCTAGACATCTAAATCTCTCTTTGTGTCTTCCGCCATCCCTGAGCCCGCCCTCTCTAACCAGAGCGGGACACGCCCTTACCGCCCACGCCCACCTCTTCTTGACTGGGGCTTTCACCGAATCCCGGGAGTCTGGAGTGAACAGGCCTCTTGACGTATGCGGACGAAGGAGTGTCTGGTATTGAATTAGACCTTTCTTTCCCCCCCTCAACAAGCCAGGATTTCAAACCTTTTGTTTTGCTGAGACTTTAAAAAGTCAACATGGAGATGTAAAGCTGAGCAATGCTCTAGGCTTTACTCACCCTGTACCTGCTATCTAAATGCAGCCCTGCCTGCTTGAGCCTTCCGCAATAAGGGAGACATTCCCGTCTTCACGAGCCGACACTGTGCTCACCAGTCACAGGTAGCTACTGAGCACTTGAAATACGGGCAATGTGACTGAGGGCTGAATTTTTCATTTCATTTTATTTTAATTAGTTCGAATCTCAACGTGGCCAGTAGGCATTATTGCACCATGCAAAAGAGCAATGAACTTCATGGAACAGGCTCAAGGGACAGAAAAAAGTGAAAGAAGCTGGCTTGGGAACTTTCCAAAAATGTTGCCCCTATCACAATAGTTTGTCACTGTTAAAAAGTACTTTTTGATGTCGGGAATTGTATATAATGACATGACCTATTTCTGTTTCTGCTAGAATTGTAGATTTTACTCAGAGAATACTGAACTCACGTAAATTGCTTTTTAAAAGAAATGAAGGTTAAAAGCAAATATTTATAGAAAAATTGGTGTTGTGGTTTTCTTTAGGAGAAGGAGCGAGAGCTTGAAATTAAAAACATCTACACTAATAGGATACTTAAAAATTTACATGACAAAGAAGATTATCCGAAAGGTATGTTTTAATCATTTTTGCTCAAAATCTATTCTTAAGTAACTAGTCAGTTTTTCTAACTTATATCACCATAATAATGGATATTTTTAAAAATCATTTTAGTAGGCATTGGAACAGTTTTTGTGATTCTAGGAAAATAATGAAACTGTGCTATGGTTGAAACATCTAGAAAAGCATAGACATACTTTCCTGGGTTCCCATCTTCTCACCTTGTATGTTCTTAACTTCAGAAGAAATGAGAGAACTTTTCAGTTTGAAGCAAAACGTCTGCCAAATACTGAACTTCCTAAGAATATCTCTTAGCCAGGCTGTGGACTTTAAAATCGACTTTATTTTGGTACAGTTCACCTCACTAAAAGGCATCCATGTTAAGTGAGCAAGTGGTGGGTTTTGACAAGTGCTGATACCCACGTAACCAGCATCCTGGGAGATACAGGCCATTTCCATCTCCTCGGAACGTCCCTCGGGCCCCCTTTGCAGTCAGTGGCCCCATCCCTGACCCGAGGCAACCACAGTCACTCAGGTCGCAGCAGCTGAGTGGGCCTGTTCTAGAATTTCGTTTAGTCCAGCATAACGTGTTTGAGACCCATCCACGGTGCTACTACTACCAGTAATTCGTGCCTTTTTACTGCTGAGTAGTATTGTTCCCTTCAAGACAGGATGTACTCACCTTCCACCCCACAAGCGCCCCGGCTGGAACACTCTGCTCAGAAGAGATACGGCAGGGACACCCACCCCGCTTTAGCAGAAGCGACCTCGTGTTTACTTTTAAAGGCAACAGCCTCACATTTCCCTGCCTGCCTTTGTCGCCTCCGGCTTGTAAGCCAGAATAACAGCCAGCAGAGGCGATGACAAAATGGACCGTGGGGGCATTCAGAAGGGATAACGCTTCAGGGAAAGGGCAGTCTCAGTTTGGCGGTCCTGCCTCTTGGCCTGGGCCCGCTAACCCTCGGCAGGCAGGGACCGCGACGGGGCAGGGGGTGCTTGCTCTCCCAGCTGCACGCCTACAGTTGTGAATCCCGCGAACAAACAGGGACAGCCGTGTCCTCGATGGGGGATGCCGACCCATCCTAACGCCAGCTTGCTTGGGACTCTACCACGGTGATGTGCATAACCTTCGCGGGCCAAAATAAGACACAACGAGCCGAATGGTGAGGTGGGGAGAGTGAACGTGGCCAGTGTTATACATGTATTGAAAGTTTTTGGAAAATATCGAATGTACTTTTTTTGGTACGTTGCAAACTTCAGTGTTATTCTATATTTAAAATCAATACTGCTTCCAAATATAAGATCCGTTTCTCATATACAATGTGCCTGTTCTGTAGTTTCTTCAACAAAATCAGTCCAAGCAGACAGGAAAAAAGTGTCATTTACAATGATGAGACACAAGGAAACCCAAAAATCAGAAGATGTTCCGTGTTTGATGACTCAGGTACGGCAAATTTGAAATCTCATGTCTAATTAAACATAGCTTTACATAAATACATCAGGCTATAAACAGTCACTTGTTCTACATAAAAAGTATTTGTACTCATTGAATGAAATATAATTTTAAGTTATCTGTAAACCCCCCCGCCCCGCCGCCAAAAATGTGTTTTGATGCTTTTCTAAATTATAGGGTAAAAAGACAGCAGGAAACATTGGTCATAAAGAAAAATCAGCTGAAATCATCCGTGCGATCCCTCACTATATCAGTAAACTCCTAGAGGATTCCAAGAAGAAATATGAAGGTCAGTTTAACAACCGATTTGATTTTTGTAAGCTGTGGATTACTGCTGTACGTTAGGTGCGTGTACAGAAGCGCGCATCGGACCCATGTATCCGGTTTAAAGCGCGATTATCAAGTGAACGCTGCAGGGCCACCGCCGCGCCGGAGACCAGGACGCGGCCCCCGGGGACCGCTGCGGGCCCCGGGCTCGCACGGCGCGCTCCGCCCGCAGGAACCACGGTGCCCAGCGCGGCGCGTCCGTCGTTCGTTCCCTCGCTTCCCTCGCCCTCCCTGTCCCCTTCCTCGCACACGAGTGTCCTAAACGGACGCCGTTTTGCAGAACCGAACCCAGCTCAGGCAGGCGCGGCGCTGCCACCAGCGGACAGCGGCCCGCAGGGGCTGAGAGCCTCGGAGGCTCCGCCTCGGCGTCGCCTCGGCGTCGCGCTGTCCAGGGGCTCAGTCGCGGGCGGGGCGCCTGGGCGCGGAGAAGCCACCAGCGCACGGCTCCGGGCGGCGCGCGCAGAAGGTCGCCAGAGCTCTCCCCCGCCCCCTCCCGCCACCCCCCCTCCCGCCACCCCGGCTCCCGGGGGCAGGTCAGAGCGGACGCTCTGCGGCTATGGGGCGGAAGGGGACAGAGGGCCACACCTGCCCGCAGGCGGCGGTCAGCACCGGCGCGGACCTGCCCAGCTGGCGCTGGCGCCGGGAGGGTGGCGAGCAGGTTCTGGCCACGCCGGCCCTGGATGCTTGAGCCCGTCCGCCTCTGGCCCAGTGGCCCCCTGCCCCTGCCGCGCCCTGCCCTCTCCCGTCCCCTCCCGTCCCCGCTTCCCGCAGGTTCCGTCACCTCCCCCGCCCCAGTGTGGCATGTTTCCTAACCGCGTCCTCTTTCTTGGTAAAGGCCACCACGTCCACTAGCTTCTTGAGACGGGTGCAGGTAAGGCAGGTGTGCGCCCCTTTCATCCGGAATGTCACTACTCTACCCTTCGTTACTAACTGGCTAGAAGGAAAATTCTAGGTCGGAGACCCCTTTCCTTCCTTTAACGTCGTTTCCACGTTACGCTGTGGCTGCAGGACTCCGGGCAAAGCCGCACGCGCTGGGCAAGCTCAGCCTCTGCGGGAGGAACGGCCGCCGGCCACCCAGGGCCGGCGTCGCACCTCCGACGCGGGGCGCGGCTGGCCTGGCGTGACGTCTGGATTGCACAGAGGCTTGGCGCACTCACCTGGGCAGTTTGGTGGCGCTGACTGACACTGCGTTCCCGTTCCTTGGATGGTCACTGGTCCGTTTGCATCACCCACGTCGGCCGAGAAAGCTGTGTTTCTTCTCTGGAGTGTCAGGGGACTCACCGCGCATTCTCGACTCTCGCTAGAATTCCTTTTTATTTTTCCCGGGGTACAAGTCAGTCATTTTATTTCAGAATGTGTCCACGTGAGGAAATTCGCCCCCCCCCCTTAGCACTGTCCACTCTCTCCCCCACCAACGGCTGGCCGATCGGTTTACAGACAGCGGCCTGGTCCGGTCAGGCCGTGGCGGTGGACACATCTGTGCCCCAGGCCTGTCCCAGGGGGCTGCTGGCGCCCGGCCCGGGGGAAGGACAAGCCCATGTCCCCGTCCACAGGCCATCCCACTTGGCAGCAGGCTGGGGACAGCTTCCCTGCCGTGCAGGTTTGTCCACATCATGCCACCATCCACCTGGCCCGGCCCGGGTGACAGACGTTCAGGGGGTCTGGCTGCTGCTCACCCGGCCGCAGTAAGCAGACCCTTGCTGCATATCTTCGTGTGCCTGGTTCTTTTAGGACTTTATGGTTTGATCACACACACGATGTGCACACGAGCTGTCTATTCATTTCTTCACCACGCAGCCCGGCGTCGGGACCGCAACTCTTCCCACAGTGGCTTTGCGGCCCGTCCAGGTGACCGGGCACTCTCCACACAGGGAGATTCGTGGCCCGTCCAGCTTGGTGACAATGACACTGCAGACTGGGAACTTGTGACAGCCGCTGGCAACGACTGCTCTGTGTTCTTGTCGCTGGGCATCCGGGTCTGTCAGCACCTCTGGGGTCCCCCAGTTGCGTGTGGTCGTGACGTACCGGCGTGACTGGTGCCAGGGGAACCGCCTGGTCCTCCTGTTGACCCTCTGCGCTCTGAGGGCAGCCGCGACGCCGGGTAGGAGGTGGCTGCCACCTCCCTGGGCGGTCCAAGGAAGAAACTGCGTGTTTTCACAGGGTTTGGTCCTAGAAGTGACGTTGTTGAGTCGAAGCGTATGCTTGCTTAAAACCTGGACAGAGACAGACAAATGGCCACCCACATGAAGCTACACCAGTTTGTTCACCCACCAATAGGGAACAAAGCTTCCGACCTGCCCGTATTCTCTGGAAATGACTTGCCAGTTGGATGGGTGACAAATATTCTCATTGTTTTAACTGGCCGTTTCCAAGCTAGTGGTGTTTGAACATCCCTCAATAATTTTCATTTAAAAAAATTTTAATAACTTATAGGCAACTTTTAGTTCTTTTACGAATACCATATTTCTTTGGGTTTCATAATTCCTATTTTGGAATGTTCCAGTATATAACATTCCACGCTTGTTAATAGCGCCCTTCCCCCTATTCTAGTGCTGCATGCATTTATTTTCTTACGTTTTTGCCATTTTAGTGTGCTTGTCAGGAGGTGTAAATAAGTAAACATGCATGCCATCTTGAAATAAAAGTCCATTCATTTTAAAGACCTATAAACTACTTTTCTAACGTAGATTTCTCAAAGGAAGAGGAATATATTGAAGTACAATCACCTCCGGAGAGCATGGAAAGACAGAGAGAGAAAAAAGAAGGTCAAGAAAAGGAAACCACTTTCGCAAAAGAACAAGAAGGACCCGCAGAAGGAACGCAGGCCCTTCACCCTGAGCGGGAAGACGAGGCGGCCGCAGAAACCGTTCCAAGCAGCCTGCAGCCCCGCGACGGGGACGAGCCCTCGGGGCAGGACGCCGCCCCGAACCCCAAGCCGCCCCTCAGGCAGAGGAAGCGCTACTCCTTCACCGAGGCCACCGAGAACCTGCACCACGGGCTCCCGGCCTCGGGCGCCGCGCCGGCGCTGGCCCGCGGCGGCCACCGCGCAGGCTGGCGCCGCCCCGCAGACGCAGACGGGGGGCCCGCGCCCCGCGCCGCCGCCTACGAGCCCTCGTTCGGGAAGTCGTCCAGGACCAGAGCCAAAGAGACCACGTTCAGAGAGAAGAAAAGCAGCCTCATGGAGGAACTCTTCGGGGCGGGCTGTGTCTTTAACAATGACCGCACGAGTCCTGCCGCCAGCGGAGGGGCCGAGGACACCCTGAAAAGTAAGACGCAGCATCATCTGCCTCCTAGCCAGGCCTCGGCCAGCCACGCCTTCGGAGATTCCAAAGTCACTGTGGTCAATTCTGTGACGTCATCTTCGTCTACGGAAGGAAAACTGAAAATAATTATTTAAATAAATCAATGTTCTAAATACGTTCTGGTTTAATATTCTGATTCTTTGGGGCCTTTGATCTTGTCATTTTAGTCCGTGTGTGTGTGTGTGTGTGTGTGTGTGTGTGTGTATTTTCAGTACCTGAATTGACTTTAGGTAATTAAGGTTCTGTTTTATTGCTAATCTAATTTTTAAAATCCACTATTTAAGACAATAACAACATTTCAAATACAAAATGACATCTTTTTTTCCTATAGCTGAAACATGGCCATTATCTTTTGGAAGACCGATTTATTATCTGGCTTTAATATTCTAGGGGATTCCATAGCTTGTAAATTAATCAGCCCAAGACATACATATCTCAAACATATATAAGAATTAGATCAGCAATCAAATTGCATTGTAACTTAGAAACAGGGAAGCAGCTTTGAAAGGGTACAAAATGACCTGAAGACTCTCTTTTATTTTTTTTTAAAAAAAAGCATAATGATTAGTAAGCTTGGTTTTGTGAAAACCATTTTCGACAATTCTCTTATTCAACTAAACTGGGCATCGAATATCCTGCCTTTAAGGGTGACACTTTCCTCATATCCACCTAAGATTCAGCATCCTTCATTTATATTTGTTGCATAGCTATACCTTGATCTCTTGCTGTTAATCTTGTTCTTAAAAAAAAAAAAAAAGCATATCGGTATAATTAGTGTCCACTCAAGTTGCCTGCTCAGTCCTAATTAATATATTCATTACACTTAGAATATATTAAGTACTCCCAACATTAATTGGTTAACTCACTTCCATTTATTTATAAAAGCAACTTATTTATAATTTAGACCTTGCTATCCAAAGATGCTTACGGGTTGGTGTGTAATAATAATACACTTAAAAACTGAGAATAGAAAATAAACTTTTAAAAGGGAGTGAAGAATTATATTTAAAACCAGCAATGTGGTAAATATACTACAACTGGCATAAGCTTTGATCTTTATGAAAACTACAGTGAGGGAAAAAAAGAAGGGGAGCAGGGGGAGAGGAGAGAGGGAGGAGTTAGAATTCTTGCTGGCTGATGCGATGAGATATACAGATGCACATGACGTGACAGGGTCGCCTAGCCCTGAATTCTGGAGAGATTTACTAAAAGGATCTAAATGGTGTAACACTATAATATCACAATGAATACTCCCACTTTATAGCAGGTGGAGGATTTTTCACAGGATCTTTTCTTATGCCTACCCACAACAAAAGCACAAATCATGTTAAGTCAGAGCTAACTAAAAGTGCTTCTGTAGGGAACTTTTTATTAAAAAAATATATAATCTAAGCCCATTACTTCCTAATGATCTAATTAAGGTTTTGTTGTTTGTTTGTTTTTTTAATTATATGCATAGGAAAAATTATAGGGTAATACAACGCTAACTTTTATCTCTGAGGAAGGAGACTGGCCAATTTTTATTTTTAGTGTGTTTTCTACTGTGATTTTCTGTAATGAACATAACTTTATAATCAAGAGGAAAAACGTTTTAAAATAAAGAGATCCATTTTCTGTAGTCTGGTAGACAAGGTACTCTGGCACTCCGGCTTTAAAAAAAAAAAAAAACAGCTTAAAAATGCTGTCTTAACTGTAACAAATATATTTTTAATCAACTGTTTGGAGATAAACACTAGAGAAAGGAGGCAGCCAGGGAGGCCTGTAAGCAGAGCTCTGAAGTCAGCTTTCCCCTGTAGGGTATTTGCCCCAAACTGGAGAAATGAGCACCAAAAAGAGTCCAGGACAAAATCAGCCCACGTAGGAGCCTAACAGAATGCCCCTCCCACAGAATACAGGACATCCAAGCCCTCTAGCCTCAATGAGCTAAGAAAATTGTCTAAAACTCTAAGACTCTGTAGCCGCCAGTCAGCCCTCATCTCGTTTGATAGCCTCTGTGGTCCCTCTAACCTAAAACTAAAGTTTAAAGAGCTCTAGGCTGGCGGTATCTCCAGAGCAACAGAAATGCAAATATTCTCTGGAAGAACCCACCTTTAACCCAGGCCTCAAGAAATTCCCACAGATAATTAAAAACAAACAAACAAACTTTCAGTCTGAAGACTCCACATCTTAGAATTATCATACACAGAAAATAAAATGTTTAAAGAGATAAGTTTTTGAAAATATAAATAACAAGAACTCAGCATGTGACAAAGAACTCAGAAGACATATATTTTAAATTACATCAATAAACAGGCTTAACAGCAGTTGAGACCAGAATGAACAAAGAAAAAGGCAGATCTGAAGCAGAGTAAATGATCGATATTAAAGCACAGAGACAAAGAGGAGATAGAAGACGGAGGAGGTTAACAGACAGAAATAGAGTGAAAGGTTTAACGAACATCTACTCAGAATTTCTGGAGGAAGAGAATGGAGCAGGACTAAATATCTAAAGAGAGAAAGGTTGAAAATTTTCCAGAACAGACTAAAGATATCAATCCGTTACTTTGGAAAGCCCAATAAATTCCAAGCAAAATAAACAGAAATAAAAATAAAAAGAAATTCATAATGACCTAGATCTTAATGAAATTGCAGAGTGCTAAAGGCAAAGAGAAAATCTTAAAAGCAACAGATGACATAGCAAAAAGCAGCTTGGCGTCAAAGGAACAACCACAAGAATAAGGAAGAAACACACATTTTCAGAGAGCCATAAACAGACTGCCACCATCAGAGCCTCATTAAAGGAAATTCAAAGGCGGAGATCAGCAAATTTTTTTCTGTAAAGGACCACATAGTGAATAGGTTAGGCTTTACAGGCCATATATTATACCCTCTGTCACAACTACTCCACCATTGTGACATGAAAACAGCCACAGATGATATGTAAACAAATGGGCATGGCTGTGTCCCAATAAAATAAACAAACGACAGCCTATACTCCCAGTCCAACCTGCTCTCTGCTTTTGCAAATGGCAGTTCCTTAACCCCTGTTCCAACAGATAAACTTCAGGCAGAAGGAACATGATTTGAGATAAAAGGTCTCATATATGCCAGAATGGTTAATATATGTGTAATTCTAAACAAACGTCATTGTTGATACAATCATCTCCTGTGGATTTACAGAAAAACAAGCTACAGCTAAAGTATTGTGTGTGTGTATCACATAAATATATGACGAGTGGCATAAACATCGGGAGGAAAGCACTGAAACTAAAGTGTCACGACTCTTACAGTGCCGAAGAAGAGAGTAAAATATTAACTTGAAAACATAAAGCAAAAATTGACAGAGCAACATCATGGTGTAAGATTGTACATACCTTTCTCAGTAATGGATAGTTCAACAAATAAAGAACGACCAGTTAAGGTAAATATTTGAATAAGAAAAATGGTCATTTTGACCTAATGGACATATACAGAAGACCATACCCATAACTTCAAAATGTATATTTCCTATCCCATGTGGAGCATTTATAAAAAATTTTATCCTAATATATTTGAAAGTTGAGAATGGATAAGTTCATACACTAATATACCTAACACGACTCAAGAAGAAACATAAAACTGAATAACCCTATGACCATTAAAGAAATTGGAATAAGTATTTAAAAATCTTCCGATAAAAATGAGGCAACCCAGTTTCTACTATCAGATATAAAAAATAAATAAATAAATCAGATCTTAAGCAACCTGGTCTAGAATATAGAAAAAGAAGGAACATTCTCCAACTCATTTTTATGAGACTTGTAAACCTCGATACCAAAACCAGATAAGGAAAAAGACAATAATGTCCAAACTCACCACTTCTACTCAACATTTTACTGGAGGTTCTAGCCAGAGCAATTAGGCAGAAATGAAAATAAAAGCATCGGTTGGAAAGAAGGAAATAAAACTACCTCTATTCATAGATGACATGATCTTGTCTGCAGAAAATCCTACGGAATCCAACTGAAAAATTATTAGAACTGATAAATGAGTTCTGCAAGGTTGCAGAACACCAGATCAATGAGTAAAAATCAATTTCTACACACTTGTAATAAATAATCTTTAAAAACTTTCATTTTTAAAAAAGGGTTAAATGTTCATTTATAATAGCATCAGAAGGAATAAAATACTATGAATAAATTTAAGAACTGCAAAAGTTATCATGTGAAAACTACAGAACATCGATGAAAACGTTAAAGAAGATCTAAATAAATGTAAAGACATCCCTTGTTCACGGATTGGAAGAATTAATATCGTTAAGATGGCAATACTCCCCAAAGTGATCTACACAGTCAGCACAATCCCTATCAGAATCCCAACTAAATTATTTGTAGAAATTGACAATCTGATTCTAAAATTTATATGGAATTACAAGGGATAGCCAAAACTTAAAACGGAGAACGAAGTTCAAGAATTCACACTTCCTGATTTCAAAACTTATTACAAAGGAACAGTAATCAAAATATGTGGTATCGCTGTAAGGGTAGACACGTAGATACATTAAATAGACTCATGAGTCCAGAAATAAACCCATGTACCTAGAGTCAATTGATTTTTGACATGGGCGCCAAGGCCACTCAACGGGGAATAGTCTTCAACAAATGGTACTTAGGTAACTGGATATCTACATACAAAAGTATAAAGATGAACCCTTACCTCACTCTGTATACAAAAGATGACTCAAAAAGGATCAAAGACCTAAGTGTAAGAGCTAAAACTATGAAACTCTTAGAAGAAAACATAGGTATAAATCTTTGTGACCTTGGACTTGGCAGTGGATTCTTACACAGAACACCAAACGCAACAATAAAAACAAAACAACAAAAATATTCATTCCACTTAAGACTGAACTCATAGGCGAGGAGGGCTCAGCGTTGGAAGAGGGATACATACTTTATATTCCAAATGCTCGGGCAGAAAAGCAGACCCACAAGAACCAGAATAGTGAGCCCAATGGACAAACCCTGGGACCCACTCGGCATGCAGACCAACCACACAGGCAGCTCTGAATTTGGCGACGCCACTAAAGTACGCTGTCCTCAAGGCCGTGTAGAAGAAGAGCACCCCAGAAAATTCTCCTAGTAACTGTTAACTGGTAACACCGCAGCTCCGGACAAAACACACTCCCTGTAAACGGCATGCCTGGCCCTAGTGGAAGACCACTGGGCGGGGTTTTTTTTAAATTAAATATTCCTGGGTACTGACTTAAGACATGCTGGGAGGAGTATAAAAAGCCGAAAGAACAGTCTCTAACCCTAAAAGCACCTGCAGCATCGCTGGAATCAAAACCCTTTATCACAAAAATAGTATCTGAAACATTAGGAACAAAACCACACAACAGCAGATACCACACATCAGTTGACAAATCACTCACGAAGATATTACTTAAAAGGTTCAGATGAAGAAAAAAGAAATTTTTATCATCTAAGATGGTCAGAAGAGGCGTTATACACAATCTCAAAGGTCTTCTAAAATATAGATCGGAGGAGGTCAGCGTGCACATGCGCGCGCACACACGCGTGCATACACACACTCATACTCGCCTGCTGTGCCAGCAACTGGAGTACTATGTTAACCCCCTACAGAAATGATTATGGATTTGCATATAAGCTTCTCCTGCTTGATTTACCATAAATATAAAGCAAACACAATTGGCATGAAGAGAACTTTGGATATTTCAAATCAAACCAATGTCAGTAGAGCTATAAACTATACCGGGTATTTTTAAATAGGAATCTATTTAAGCCTATAGCTATCTGTAAATACACAAGCAAACAGGAAAAGCATAAATGTTAACAGCAGCAGCCCAGAACTGGTGAGAGGTGGGCGCTCTTGCTCCTTTCCTGCATCCTCCAAGCAGGATTTAAAAAAAAAAAGTAGCAAACAGTACTATTATAATTTTAAAAGAATTTTATTTTAAGAGCACACATATCAACATCCATAAATGTGTGGAATATCGTTGGAAGAATCACAAGAAACTGGTAACAATGGAAAACTGGAAAATTGGGTGACATAACAGTAAAGGGTAGGAAAACATACTTTTCATTGTGCCCCTTTCTGTATCTTTTTAATTCAGTACCACGCTTATTACCTACTTAAAAACACTGTTTGAAAACCCACCATGATGTGAAACAGGACATTTAAATTTCCCCTATTTAATCTTCACAAACTATGTATGGGGAAGGTGTTAACAACTATGAACTCTAAGTCTTTTCCTCTAGCCTCAGTGAGATTTCTCACAATTCTTGCAGTATTAACTGAAAAGAACGTATCCTCAGGAGATAAGGGTCTCATCAGGGAGCCCTCCCACGGAGTAGTGTTCCCAGGACGTCCTTGCAGGCCGCGCCTGGCCACCTCGCTGGGACTGCACCACCTGACATTAACATACAGCAACTGAAACGGCGGTCAGGCGTGTGGCCTCTGAGGGACCCGAGACCCTGCAGCCTCTCTGTGCTGCTGTCGTCCCCTGGCCAGTTGCCTTCTCACCCCGTGGCCAGAATGTACCCTGCGTGGTGACCGGGGCAGTGGAAGCTGGGGTCCAGGTCCCCCAGGATGCTATAAATACGGCTGTGTTCCCTGACCTGCAGCCTTCCCTAAAGCCATGTCTACTTGGTGCCACCTCAGTCTAAATGATCAGGGGGACCCGAAACCCACTCTCTCGACAATAAACTAAGGAAGCACAGCATTTTGTCTGTTCGTAGTACAATTAGTAGAAACAATGACCTACTTATTAGATTATTGGGGAACACGATAATACAAATATGATCTTTTAAAAACTAGTGCTAGAATTTAGCTTTACCATGGCCACTTAGTTCATGGTTAAAGTCTCCTGCCACTTGTCAGTTATAGACCGGTCACAGCAACTAAGTGGCTATAAGGAAGGAAGTCACATAAGCACTTGCAAAGATTTTAATTAGAAAAGGTATTTTTAAAAATATTTAGCAAAATTAAACTTTATGGGCAACACGTATCCATTTAAATTAATTTAATCAGGCTTCCTAGTTTAGTTTTTAACTTTGTTTCATTCTACGAAGCATAAATATTAAATGCTTATAAAATAAACATCTTTGAAATGATTTAAATACAAAACATGCAATTTAAGCACAAAACAATGCATTGTGGTCTCGTGAACATATTTACAAAACACCGTTATGAAAAATTAACAGCTTCACATAAGTAGATAATACTACACAAAGGCTTGCCTGACAAACGACACTTTAAACAGAAGAAAAAAGCACAAGAGATGTCAGTTAGTGTTATCCTCTTAGTAGTACTGCATGAGGTAAAAAAATTAAATTTTCAAATTCTAGTAGTAATACTAAGTTGCTTTCTAATCTGGATTTAAAATAACACAAAGTCTTTAAAGAACTTAAGTTATTAGAAAATTTTGACTTTCCAATTTGGCCATGTGACCTTTAGAATACGCCAAGAGTGCAAATCACTAGTAACACGTACATGCTCCTCACGTCACACACTTCTTAGCACAAACCTGGCACTCTGCGGGCCGGTGGGTACACAGCCCCTCCTGGCTAGATGATACGTGTACAAACTGTCATTCTTACAAGGATCTCATATACAGTCCAAAACAGGTTCAACAGAAGAACTAAACTGTGTGCTTTTGTTTCTTAAAAAAAAAAAAAAAAAAACACACAGTACAAATCAGATTTTTAACCCAAGTGAAAATCCATATTTAAAAGTATCATAGCTGTATTCGTCTTCTTGTTCAGCTGAAAGGGTGAAGTACGATGGCCACAACTTTGTTACAGACTAAAATCCAACAGGTAATTCCGACGCCGCCTAAAGATAAAGAAACACAACATGAGAGAACGCCAGGAGTTCGCCCCATTCCGCACCCCTGCGGCCCTTAACTTAGAGGAAATAGGGTATTTGAATTCTTTCTGAGCAGTGCTGGGCTGAGACTAAGTTCCAATTCATCAGACTTTCAGCAGATCCACAGGGCTGCCTTCTTTACTGAGCAGGAATCGCACACAGCAACGAGCACTGGTTTGGATTTCTCCTTCCTGCCAAGGAGCTGCGCATTATTATTTATGATTGTCATAGACTATAAGACCACCTGTGAGACTATGCGGCTCTCCTCATCAAAAAAAGCTTTAAAAACGAAGCAATGTTTGCCCAAAGCTTTTTGCCACACGGGTAAATGAGGGACAGGAAGGTGGGCTGCAGGAGTGGCCCACCGCTGCCTGGCTGCCCAGAACGGTGGCCTCTGGCTCCTCTCCCAAGCAACACTGAGAGTCCACCAGTGCTGCCCTCAAGGTCAGGTCCAGCAAAGGAGAAAGCAAAGGGGTGGGGGCAGGCAAGGGGACGTGGCTAAACTGGAAATCTCTGAAATCGTCATTCCTTTTAACTTAGTAATTCACCTCCAGCATTATCACAAATCACAACCTGGGCCGACGAGGATGTGTGCTGCGGCATTAGTCTTGCTAGAAAAAATTAGGACCGTAAATAAATATCCTTTAATGGGAAAATTAGTAAATTATGACATGTCCAAATGAAGAAGAGCTATTCGAAATTCCTTAACAAAGAAAAAGTTATTGATAAGAGAGAAGGCTTATAACATATAGTAAAAAGGGGCAAAAAATCATACGTGCTAAATGACCTTAACTGTATAAAGACAAATAAAAAAAAAAAAGACTGGAAACAATATGTCACAGTGTTAAGAGGGGTCATCCAGAGTTAATGAGATTTTTTTTAATTGTCCTTGTATTTGTAGTCATTCTACAATGATTGTACTACTTTCAACATCCAAAAGAAATTATCTTTCAAAAACAAAAGAACAGCCGGTAGCTGTAATGCTGCAGAGGGCTGAGCGTAAGAACTGAAGCAGAACTGAAGCGTCCCCGGGTTCGGGTTCAGAAGTGAGAGGTGGCGTTTCAGTCAGCGGGGGACCGGCCCCAGGTACTGGGCGGACTCCAGAAGCACACCCGGGTTGGATTCTAGCTCTGCCACTTAACACTTCGGTAAGGCATCTCAGACAAGTTAAGGGACTTCTCTAGTTCTCTCCGCTGCAAGCCTGTGCGAGGCTGAGACACGGGTGATGGGGATGATGGCTGACTTCGTCTGCTACCACACAGCTGCACGTGAGCCTACCCACATTCCTCCACCCCGTTTTCCAGAAAACTCTTACCTGCTACTCTGGTGGGAAAGGCCACCAGGCGGTCTAGCGGAGTTATCCATTTACTCGGCACCACAGCCACAGGGACAGAATAGTACTTCCAAATGAGCGAGACCATCAGGGCAGCCTGCAAAGACACCGCTGGTGGGTGGGAACGACCTGCCAGCCACGTGGCCGTCACCACAGGAAGACAGGAGTGGACGCGAACTGTGGAAACGCCATGTCCACGGCCACACGCCCCACCCACCCGGCCCCTGTGGCCAGCAGCCACCAGTGCGACAGGAGCTGACCCTGAACAACGCAGGGCTTGGGGCGCCCACCCCCCGGCAGTCGAAAACCCTAGTCTAACTTCTGACTCCCCAAAAACGTAACCACTAACAGCCCGCTGTCGACTGGAACTTACTAATAACCTAAAGTCGGTTAACATGTATTTTGTATGTTGTATTATGTACTATACTCTCACAATAAAGCTAGAGATAATATTAATAAAATCATAAAGAAAATATGTAAATGTATTTTATGCCTTCATGACACACCTAACTTTTTCTTAATATTTTCGATATTCCTAGGCTACACAGTTCATCTGCGAGTTTTATTGAATTGTCGCAGACCTCCAAAAATTTTTCCAATACGTTTACTGAAAAAAATCCATGTATTAAATGGACCCGCACAGTTCAAACCCACACTGATCGAAGGTCAACTGTATACACTATTAAAGTAGCTGACAAATTAACCAAGGTCACCCCTAACACAGGTGGTCTTTCCTCATTGAGTATCTCCACTAAGTAGCCAGACGATGCTGAAGACACCTTACTCGTGACAAAAGCGATCTTATGCCGCTAAGACCCCCGAAGAACTGACTCGCCACCCACACTCGCGTGTCGGCGTCCGCGTGCAGAGGGGCCCGTGGGAGTGTAAAGGGTGGGTAGGGAAACGCTTTCTTTCCCTCTCTTCCAGAGCAGCATTCCTCCCGCTGTCCTTCCTCTTTTGTGGCCCTGAATATGCCACTCAAGTGAGGATGCTTACAAGACGGCCTCTGGCTTAATTCCAGTCCCTGGGAAAACTCTCGTATCAAAGTGGCGCCTCATGATGCATGTACATACTGTATGCAAACAACCCGGGCTCTGGGGGGTTTGGCTTGAATCCTTTACCCCAGTAAAGCCCACTCAGAGGGCATTTAAAGCCTGCTACAGGGTGTACACAGCACATCCACAGCCTCAGGGCAAAGCAGCAGCAGAAGCAACAGCAGTTCCACAGGAAGTGGACAAGGAAAAGTCCCCAGATAAGAAACTTGTGCATCAATGGTACCAGACTTTAATGAGGACAATGGCTTACCTACCTGGAAAGCAGACAGACAGAGCTGAACACCGCGTAAGAAGCAATGGCCAAAATCACTGACCATCTCACAAAACACAACGTTCCAGTACATTTCTACCACTTCGCCCCCAGCCTCCCAAGCCCGTGCTGGAGTAAGGGCCACATAAAGAACTCCAGAGAAGTTATCTCGCACTCGTCCGCTTTAAAATCTCAATATTTCGCCACTCTAACCTAGAGAAAGGCTTTCTTTCAGTCTAACTCATAAATTCACAGACCGTTCAGAGTTACACGCCGGCACGACCACGTGGCACAGCAGCTGAACGTCGAAAAGCCCGAATTCCCACGCCCGGATGCTGGGGGCACAGTCCCTCATCGACCTCAGTGACCCCAGGGGGCACAAAAGGACACTTACTTGTAATATGTAGAAAACAACACTTATGACCCATTTTATCTTGGCCAGTTGAGCTGTCCGTGCTTTCACTGAAAGGAAAAACAAGATGAAACAATTACATCGGTTCTGAAAATATTCAAGTTCATATTTGAATATGTACTTATTTCCTCTCACAAAAGATTTTCTAATTATGTAGATAAACATAAAACTGAACTTCTTAAAAGTCACCCATTATGGCATTATTTAAAATAGAATCACAAACAGATTGTGAGACGTGAAGCTTTAATTTTGAAAACCCTTAAAGCCATTCATCTAAATCAGAGATTCTTTTTACAGTGCGCTTACCGACAGGACTAAATACTCCTCCCCGATTTCCCAGTCTACACTGCATGCTAATCCACAAGGGGACTCTAGTGGGTCCCTCTGCATGTTCTGCTAGCCATGGGGACAGCTCTTTCACCATGCCCACTGTCAGCCCACAGGCGCCCTGTGAAAACGGTCTTCATCACAGCGGATTGCTACGGACGGCGAAAACGTAAAGATGAGTGACAGCTGAGCCCTACCCTCAGAGAAGGACACTGCTGGAATTTTCTAGAGGGTGGAAAAAGCCCCTGAGTGTCCACTATGAGATTCTGTCTAAGCTTCTCTCAGAAAAGTGCTGAATTTGAAAATGACAGCGTAACAAGTTGGCTCTGAAGGAACTCCAAGAGGATCCTGGCTGTTTCTGTGTTTAGAAAGCAAAGGGTCACCAGCAAATAAAGAGCAAGTATTAACTGTCATTGGGTTTCTTCTAGACAACTGAAAAGTTTATATCAACATTTAGAACATCCAAGAATCAACACACATACTCTACGAATATCCATACAAAGATTCCTCTCTGACCAGCCCTTACGAAGCTTCCCACACGACGAGGGAAAGTACCATGAGTTTTGAGCTTATCTGTCATCTTGTTGATCTTTCTTTCCAGCCTGGCGTATCTGGCGAACTCATCCATCATGTTGACAGTGGACAGCTCTTGCTTCATGTCCTGGATCTCGGCTCTCATCTGGGACTCCTGCTCTGCATCCTTCTGCAGCACCCTGGACATCTGGTGGCGAGGACAGCTGGCATCAGCGCCTTTCCACGTGGGGGACACATTCTCCCCCACCTCCTCCACCGACCTCTCTTTCCACCGGGCAAGCTGCCCTTTACCCACATAGCCAGCCTCTGCTGCCTTGTCCTGGTCCTGCTCCTTACAACAACCGCAAAAACAGAAACTCCCTCCGATTTGAATCGCTGTTCACATCATATTTTAGCTCTTGCAGACACGTCCGTGGATTGTAATATACAAATGTAACTTTCACTCTTACTGTAAAATTGTAATCATAAAATGAAAATCGTTTCATCCCCAGAGCTGTCACTGCGGTACAAGCACTTGGCATTTTCTTCCCTCCCTGAAGAATTCCCTCCTAAATCAGGAGGGCAGAGCAGGGTGGGGGTGCAGGGAGCCGGTGATGAGACGGGGGCCCAGCGCGGGGACTCGGAGTCCAAGCGCAGTGAAGAGAGCATTCCCGCCGCGGGTCACACTGGCAAGGGGGTCCGAGCCAGGCGTAGTGGTCTGGGGTCTCCAAGAAAGAGCAGCCTGGCATGGGAGTCAGAGCCCGGGCGGGGTGAGAGGGGCATTCGAGGCAGGAGGAGGCAGCCAGCCAAACACGGTGGCAGAGCCCCACCCCGGAGAGGGGCAGCAGTGGAGGGGCTAGGGCAGTTATAAAGGATTAATCAGAGAAACACCGAGGCTAACGGGAGCCAGTTTTCTGTCAGTCCCGGGGCTCCTGCGCAGTACGCCCCCCTGCACCCCACGCCGAGCACGCTCCCCCTGCTCTGGCTGAACGGAAGGCATCAGAAACACTCCAGGGAGGGTCATGGTCTGAAGTACAGGGCGTGGCCCCTTCCCAGTCAAATGGCTTCTCCTGGGGCGTCCCTCCCACTTGCACCCTGAAACCTGGGCCGCCGTGGGGCAGCCTCTAATGGCCGTGGGAGAGTAGCGTTCCACCTAGCCAGGACCAACGCTCTCCTTGTAGCTTTTCACGGACCCTCCCCGCAAACCCAGATGGAACTGATCCCTACTTTTCCCTGATTTGTACACCAACAATAAGGCTGTACTCTGCTAAGATCGTTATGTGTTACCCTTCTGAACCCAGCTAACGATCCCAACAAATTCTGTTAAAACCCAGGAGAAAGAGCTTTAAGAAAGCTAACTGTTTGTGGCTAGACAGGTTATACAGCCTGTAGGAAGCAGCACAGGACGTGACACGGATTCAAGGTCAAACCCCATCCTCTTTCATCTAAATGATGAACACCAATCCTTATCATGTGCAAGCCTGAACCAGGTCTAGACAACAGCACTAACCGCTTGTGACAATGGACCAGCTGCAGGGAATGGGTTTGGTGTGGGCCTGGTGAAGAAGCCTGAGATGACGACAGGTCTTATTTACTGCAGCTGTTGCAATATCCTAAACACACACTCCAACTTCCCCCTCAGCTAATAAGAACGCATGCACAGTTCATAGGCTCTTTGAGCAAGTGCGATTAGTTGCATGTGGCTCCAACGTTAGGTAAAACAGTTTGGGGTACATAGGAAGAATGGAACTGATACTGCAAGAAAGATGGACAAGAAGCCCAAAAAATGGCAGAAAATATCTGCAAATCACATATCTAAAAAGGAGTCAGTATCCAGAATATATAAAGAATTCCAAACCTAGCGACAAAAAATAAAAATGAAAAATAAATAGCCCCTCACTGCTGCTGTGAGCCTACAGAGGGCGCCTTTCCACTAGGGACAGCTCCTGATGCCCAATTTATAAAAGGGATAAGGACTTGAATAGGCATTTCTCTAAACAAGAGATACAGATGACCAATGTTTTAGCAGCATTACCCATAACTGTCAAAAGGTGGAAACAACCCAAATATCCACTGAAAGATAAACGGATAAAATGTGCTATACACATATATGGAATAATATTCAGCCTTAAAAAGGAATGCAATCCTAACACAAGCTACAATGGGATGACTCCTAAACACTTTATGCTGAGTGAAGTAAGCCAGACATAAAAGGACAAATACAGGGTGATTTCCCTTGTTTGAGGTACTTAGAGTAGACAGATTCATAAAGACAAAAAGCAGCATGGTGGTTGCTGGGGAGAGAGAGACTGGGGAGTGTTTTAATGATTACAGTTTTGGTTTAGGAAGATGAAAAAGTTCTGGAGATGAATGGTGGTGAACACTACACTAAGTGTGAATGTACTTAATGCTACTGACCTCTGCACCTAAAAATGATTAAAACGGTAAATTTTACGTTACCTCTATGTTACCATAATTTTTTTTTAAAAAAAAGGAAGCAGGCAGGGGCCAGCTCTTCAAGGGTCTTTTACGGAATGCTAAGGACTTGCAACATCACCTTAAAGACTAGACGGCATCAGGAAAGATTCTGAACCGGGTGGGGTTCAGAGAGAAGTTCCTAAGCCTCAGAACAATAAGGCTACGTAAGACCCAAAAACAGAGCTTTATGCAAAATAGACACTCGATGAATACTAGCAGAATAAATAAAACATAAAGGAGTAGAAATCCTGCCCCCACCAGCCATTTATATCAGGAGTAAAAAGCAGGAATAGCTGTTTCCCAGAATAAGGCTACAAGAATAAAGCTGCAACATGTGCAACCAATATTTTTAGTCTGAGCCAGCCTCTCATTCCCGCTGTAGCCAAGAGAGGGCGCCCTTCCTAAGGCAACAGCTTCCTATGTTTCTCCCACACACGCACCCCATCAAATTTGCCAGCGAACCCCTATTCGTGCTGCAGTAGGCAGAGGAGCAGCACTAGGAGGATCACAAACCAAGAACCAAATCTCCACCCCGCGGGACGACTTTCTGAGTAAGACTCCTCTGGGAGGGAAAAGGAAGACGGGATAATGTGACAGTCACCCCTCACAGCAGCGGTGACAGCGGGCCAGGAGGTAAGGTACTCGTGCCCTGGCAAAACGCCCCGCGGGGACAACGCTCCCCAGGGCCCGCTGCTCCTCTGGAAACAGCACGCAGCGCTGAGATTCTCGGTCTACACTGTCAACCACCCCACCGCACCCCATTCCACCCGCCAGATCGGCGGCTCCAGCACCGAGATCCGTCTCCGGGACCTGGCAGAGCGGCCACCCCGTGCGAGGAAGGCCGAGGCCTCCGGCGAACCCTGGACGCCGCGCTGCGCCGGGCACCGTCCCCGCAGCAGCCGAGGGCTGCTCGGTGCCCGCAAGGACCAGGAAATAAAGGGACATGAATGAGTGCGGGTGGCGGGGGGCCACTGAGAACCCCCAGCCTGAGGCTTGCCGCCACGTGAAAACGTGGCCTGGGGTGGCCAGGTATTTCTTTCTTAAAACCCAGAACGGCCCAACCGAGACGCTTCTGCGGCCGGAATCCGGCCGTCGCGCGGCCAGTCGGAGCCCCCCGTGTGCCACTTACGAAGGAGGAGAATGACGGAAGAAGGATCCTGAGGACATTGCACCCGAACACGAAGCTGAGCACCAGCAGCCACGCCCAGCCGTCGGCCTCCGCGGAGCTCATCCCGGGTGCCCCCAACGCGCGAGCCCCGCTACGGCAGCTCCATGGGGACCGAGCCCGCGACGCGGCCCGCGCTCCCGCACAGCGAGGCCTAGCGGGCCACGCGCGTCCGCCGCGCCTGCGCACTGCGCCGCACTGGCGGGGAGGCGGGGCCGCCCTTTTCACACGGTCGTGGCGAACGCGTCGGCCTTCCAGGCTTCCGTAGCCTCTGCACCCGCAGCCGCCGTTCCCGCAGGACCGGGGAGACACATTCCTACCATCTCTCCAGTGTTGTGTCTGCAACCCACTTGTGTTATGATGTAATTAGTGCTTTTTTAAAATGGACTCACTTTCAGTTCTAAATAAATCTGTCTAGAAATACAAAATCGCCATAAGTGTAATAGCGGGTAACTGTAAAAAGAAACGTTTTGTGAGTAGACGTAGAGTGTATTAAGTTGACGTTTCAAAAATAAGCACTGTAATCTGAACAATTTACAGAACCGCATATCTGAAAAATAAATGTTAAGAAAAAGAAGAATTAAAAATCACTTTATGGATATGGTTCCATAGTGTAGCAGTTACCAATTCTGCTTTACATTCAGAAGGTCCTGGGTTCCCATCCCAGTGGAGCCACAGTCCACGGTCCACTGCCATGCCACCCTGAACGTGCCCAATGTCTGAACTGGGAAGCTAAGCAGGGTTAGGCCTGGTTAGTACTTGGATGGAAGACCACCCAGGAAGACTAGGTACTGTAAGCATAAATAATAATAATAATAAATAAAAACAAAAATAGATTAAAAATCACTGTTTACAATCAGTCTGGAATAAAATACTTAACCTACATGTAGGTCTGTCAAGGTAAGAAATGAGTCTATTTGAGCTAAACTGATGACAATTGCGGGGAAGCAAAATCTCAATAGCTTATGAAAATGCTCCCTAGAATGACAGTGTTGCTGCTTATTTTATGCATTAGACTCAAAGGAGGAAATGTAAGGAGGGTTAGATGAAATACATTGGTGGTAATAAGGGGTCAGGAGAAAGCAAAATGGGGAAATCTCTGGGATTGGATAAAAAGTAGAATGGAGAGACACATCTTTTACACTGATGAGTAGAGGAGAGTTAATAATTAACATTTAGAGCATAGAGATGTGGTATTTAGGGAATATGATAACAATGAGGGGTTCTGTGGTCCAGAAAAGGGACTACTCTGACATTCCAAGGGTATGTTATCTTAGATGCAAAAAGACAATAGACAGGCTCACTTAAGGTAAAGATTAACCTTTGTCAAGGAAGCTACAGACCTAGGATGTGACCACCTGTTATGATACACTTTTAGTTAGGAATTTTTATATTCAGACCATTCTATGTGGTTGATTTCAATCTCTGAGTTTGTAGGGCTCACTATACTGGCCTCCCCTGAGCTTGCCAGGTTTGGTATGTGGCGCCTTTTTTTGTCTACAAGGTAAAGATGAGGTTTTACAGCAAAACAATCCCAATTCACATTGATGTATAGTAAATAAAGCAAAAGATGTCTAGCTGCCTCTTTTGGCATAGTTGAGTCTGAGGACTAATACCTAATTAAAATGAATCAAGGAGCTGTGGTTCTACGAATTTCTGTTTCAAGAAAACATGTGAAGTGAAGCTATTTAATAGCAATAGAGTGAATTATTTCCTTGGAAAGGCATCTTGGCTGGTAGGTGATGCTGAACTGACCAAAACAAAAGACTGGCTTGGAGACTGCCTCTCCTCCATAGCCTTCCCCTTCAGCTGGACCATCCAAAGCTACAGCTAGGCTATTGGCTCCTCTACTCACCAGAGATTTAGAAGAACTTAGAGGGAGAAACTACTTCGTGAAGAGTGACAGCAGCTCCTCCTCTGTCTCTATCTCCTTCTCTGTCTCTGCCTTTCAGGTTAAAGAGTGTAACCATACATGAACTTCCTTTCTTTAGTACGCGTGTTGCTTTAATCCAAGCTACCTTTGTTTAGCCTGATAGAACTAAAACTCACTTGCATTCTTTCTACTAGATCCTCCTACCTGTACATATACCGTAGGTTCACTCTTTTAATCATTAAGCCATTAGGACATTAGGTTCTGGTGAGCATCAAACTCACTTAAGATTAAAGCTTCAGATCTATCAACCATGACCAAGATACAATAGCCAAACCTCAAACTAGAATAAGGTTTTAGTCAAACAAAATAACACCTTGGCCTCAGTTATGTTTCAGCTCCAGACTCACGGAATGGAATGGCCTCACAGACCACATCCCCTTGGAATCAGACAGAACAACGCCGTGACTGACATCAGGACCTAATGCCATGATCAATTGCCCCCTGCCTTAGCCCTGACCAATCGATAGAGCCCATGACCCCGGCTCCCATAGTAACCATAATTAATGATTTTCTCCTACATAACTCAGCCACTAGAGGCCATCGGGAGCCAGGTTTTGGGGAGCACTAGTTCACCTTCGTCTCTGGGCTTTATGCCAGTTCTTTAAATAAACCTTTACTTTCTTTGCTGCAATCCCCTGTTTGTATCCTATTTGGCTTGGATGCACACAGGCAAGTAGCCCCTGAGTCTGCAGTAACTAGAGGAGAGTATCAACTGTTCCCCACTCCTACTACACCAATATCCCTCTACCATATACCCCTAGGAGGAGAATCACCAATTCCTGGTGAGGCAAGAATTTGACAAAAAAAAATACACCAGAAAATGTCCTTGACTGTGCAGCAGTGGTGGGAGAGGACCTGACCTTCAGAGGCGACCCAATTTGAATAACTCAGGTCTCTCCTATTGCTTTGTTTGGACAGCCCTCAAAAGGAGCACCAACACCTGAAGGCAGAATTTTTCTACTAACATAAGGAAAGAAAATGTGAAAGCCAAAGTATCTCAATATGAATCAGTCTAGCTCCAGAGATGAGTTCAGAACTGAGTGACTTAGGGTCAGTTACGGAGAGCGGCCAACACAACGTGGATTCCTCTCAAGACAGGCACACCCAGAAGTCGGTGCTGAAATGCAAGATGAAACAAGGTGGCCTCGAGAACGCCCAAGACAGTGAAAACAGAGTGGACACAGAGAAGAACCAATTTAGTGGGGACC
The DNA here is from genome assembly GCA_028627145.1 of Eidolon dupreanum. Taxonomy (NCBI): domain Eukaryota; kingdom Metazoa; phylum Chordata; class Mammalia; order Chiroptera; family Pteropodidae; genus Eidolon; species Eidolon dupreanum. The sequence continues at coordinate 2,198,607 of CM053507.1, forward strand.
GAATTTACCTATTCTTAGCTGCACTCAGTTTTACTAAATGAAAATGAGGATGAGGATGATGATGATGGCCACATACAGGATGGAATCAAAGAGCAGACTGACCGTCTTTCCACCAGGAACTAGGAGGACAATATTCGGAACGAATTAAGTAAAATCTGCAGCGTTTGTTTCTGTCACTGGCACAAACTAAGCTCAGGCAGCTACCTAGAATGCACAAATTTTATAGCTATTGCACTGCTTATTAGCTTTCAGAGTCCTGGACATGTCCTACATGTTGGTAGGATCCAGGGTAGCTAACAAGGAATGAAGTATGAGGAGCTCTTCAAAAATTGCATTTTAGTCAAGCTGAATATTTAAGCATTTTCTTTTAATTACAGCTGACATTTAATATTATATTAGTTCAGGTGTACAACAAAGTGATTAGACATTTATATAACTTACGAAGTGATCCCCCTGATAAGTCTAGTGCCTACCTGGCACCATATATAGTTATTATAATATTATTGACTGTATTCCCTAC
>CM053507.1:2199626-2311554 GCA_028627145.1 Eidolon dupreanum
CCACCGCGGTCCCCCGAGCATCCCCTGGCGCGGCCCCCGCCCGACCTCCGCCCCCGGCGCCCGCCCCGCCGCGCAGCTGGGCCGCCGCGCGGCCGCCTCACAATGGCCGGGCCCCGCCTCGCCGCGCAGGGATCCGGCCGCGCGCCGCCCCGCCCCCACCGCCGGCGGCCCCGGGCCCGGCCTTCGCCCAGCGCAGGCTTCTCCCCTGCGGCCCGCGGACGGGACAGCGGGGCGAGGGCCGCTCTGCGGGGCGAGCTCGTCCCGCCGGCCTGGCCGCGGCGCCCGGCGGCCCCCGCCCGGGACTACTTTTCCTGCCGCGGAGGGACTACTTCCGCGGAGGCGTCGGCGCTGGCGGCGCGCACGGCATGGCGGCGGCGGCGCGCCTGAGGTAGAGGGACGCCGGCCCGCTCAGGCCTCGGCGCGGCCTACACGCTTCGCTCGCCCGCTCCCGCCCCTCTCCCCGCGCCCGGCCATGGCGGAGCCCTCGCCCGCTCGACGCCCGGTGCCCCTCATCGAGTCGGGTAAGACGCACGGCCCGCGCCCCCCGCGCGGCGTCTCCGGCCCGCGCCCCGACCCCCCTCCCGCCGGCGCGCCCGCGCCTGACCCGACTCCCCGTCTTCCCGCAGAGCTGTACTTCCTCATCGCCCGGTACCTCTCGGCCGGCCCCTGTCGGAGAGCCGCGCAGGTGAGCGCGGGGCCCGCGGGCGGCGGCGGCGGCCGTGGCCGTGGCCCGCATCCCGGCCGCGCCGCCGCCCGGGGTCGCGGGGGGCGGGCGCGGGCGGGCCGGGGTGCGGCCCCCAGCCCTCTAACCGCACGTCTCGTCGCTGCAGGTGCTGGTGCAGGAGCTGGAGCAGTACCAGGTGAGTGCCCCGCCGCGGCCCCCGCCCCGCGCCCCGCGCCCGACCTTGTGCGGGGCCCCGCAGCGGCCCCGCCGCCCCCACCGCGCCCGCCGCCCGCCGCCCCCCGCCCCGGCCCCGCGCGGTGGTCACTCGCGTGCGCATCTTGTGTCTTTGCAGTTGCTGCCGAAGAGGTTGGATTGGGAGGGCAACGAGCACAACAGGAGCTACGAGGAATTGGTGAGACTTTTGACATTTCCGTCCCGCTGTTTCCGCGCCCCCGCCCCCTTTTCGGGGCTCCAGCTCGTGGGGCGAAGTGACCGAGCCGCGCTCGGAGGCGGGTGGGCAGTCGGGACGTCAGCGGGACCGCGGGACTTGGCCCCGGGTGGGGTTTGTTTTGTTTTGGGGTGGTCGGGTTTGTTTTGGTGGGAAACGGCCGTGGGGGGCGGCGGCGGGGCGGCGGTGGGGGCGACTCCGCGCGGCGGTTTGCGGCGGGGAGGCTCCCCAGCTGCCGCTGCCTGCGGTGAGAGCCGGGGGCGCGCGGGCGGGGGCGCGCTGGCCACTGAGCGAGCTCTTCTCATCCGTCAGTCTTCGTAACCCGACTTGTAACTCCAGCTCTGATTGGTCTTCCTCCTTTGGCCCCGCCCAGGTCTTAAGACCACTTGTTCCCTAGGAATAGAATCTTGGGTGCCTGAAAGGTGGAGAAATGTTCCTCGTTGGCATTTTTTTTTTTTCACCCCATCAGCATAATAAAAAAACATTGCTGCTGTGAGAATATGCCACGTCTCCATTACTTTTGCCGCTCTTAACTACACTTGTTGAATGCCTTGAACTGATTTAGTTCGATGAATTTTTACAGTGATCTTGCTGCACATAAATAGGTCCTAACTGTGAAGTTTCTGTTTTTGGAGCACGAGTATGTGGATTATAGTTCTCTTTTCCTTATCCTTTATCTGTCAGTCTGTTTAGTTGCCTTCACAATATGTAATTCGGTTTTATCCAATCGCTTGTCCTTAGTGGAATAAAACATTTTTCAGGAAAATGTTTTTGTCGATTTTTGTATCAGGACAAAGGATGTTTTTTTAGTCGCAGGGCCCTGTTCTGCATCTTGTATGAGTAAAACAATTCATGAATGATGTTTTTACCACAGTTCTAATATCTGTAAGCAGAAGTTTGTAGAATATGGTTACCGTTCTTGAATTAAAGAAAAGAAAAATAGTGGATTTGTCATCTGTACATGAACAGTTAAATATTAACATGATCTGATGAAAGTAACAAAGGGTTTCTGTTTCAGTTGCCAGTTTTAATATGTACTTTACAGTTTTTTTTGATGAAAACATTTAAAAGCAAGTCATATTTTCAAGAAAGTGAGTTCTAAAAATTATGTATGATGGCAGAGTTTTTGTTTTGAGGTTGATACTTTGAAATTTTTAAGTCGAAGAAACATAGTACTAGTTTGTTGTATTTTACTCTTGTTGATGAGAAATAATAGTGTTTTCACTGAATTAGAGGAGCTTTGATGTGACAGTGAAGTGCTACTGAAGAGAAAATGTACAAATTTTGAGGGAAATACAATGCTCTAACTATTGGAAAAATTCCTTGTAAGTAGATTTCTGTACGTTTTGGTTTTTGCTGTTAGAATTGCTTAAAACTCTACTTAACGTTCTGCTGAAAAGTACTCAAAATCTCTGATATACTCCTGTGATGTTGTTATGGCACATGTCATCACTCATCACCTGGCTGATTTGGTCTGGTGGGTGTCTTACTCTTCTACCTTTCTCCCTCCCGTCATCCCAGCACTAAGTGGTAGAGAAAGAGTTTCCTGTATGGAAGAGGATTATTATTTTATCAAGGTATTATATGGGTAGCTTCTGGTTTCCCAGTCTTTTTTAAAAAATATCTTAAGTGTTTCAAATATACACAAATGAGGATAATGTAATGAACCTCCATGCAACAAATTCATTGCTAATTTGCTACATTTACTTTGGCTTCTTTTTGAGGTGCATTATTTTTTGTAAACTATCAAATCTTTAAACATAGAAAAATAAAATAATGAACCACCCACCAGGTGCCCTTATCAGCCTCAGTGATTTTGAAAGAATGTTATATCTATTACCTCCTTCTCCCCTAGGCTGTATGGTTTTTGGGCAAATTTCAGACATTCCTTTTTGGGCAAATTTCAGACATTCCTTTATTTCATTGCTTAATATGCTGAAGTATTTTAAAGTAAATCTCGGACATTACATTTCATTCCTAAATTGTACAGGGTGCATCTATAAAAAATTTAAGGAAGATTTTTTTATTCTCCCACTGTTCCAGTATCATGTTTATAAAATGGTCCATATTTCCTTGATACTACACACGGATGTGTGTGTGTATATGTATTGTATACTTAGTTCATATTCAGATTTGTTCTCTGGATGTGTTTTTGTATTTAATTTGAATTGGGCTTCAGACAAAAGTCCGTGCATTGTACTGATTGTGTCTTAAATCTCTTTTTATCTTGCATAGTTTCCCCCCGCCCCCTGTGCCACTGATTTGTTGAAGAGCCTGAGTCAGTTACCGTGTAGAATATTACATATTCTAGTTTTGTCTTCACTCTTTCCTTATGTTTCTTTCTTTATGTCATTTAACTTATTCCTTTTTCTTAATAGTTGTCATTCTTGGATCAGAATTCTCTAGGGGGCTTTTAAAAAAGTAGATGCCCAGGCTATATTCCAGGTCTGTTAAATCGGCATCTGTGGTGGGACTGGACATCACTAGTTTTTAAAGCCTTCTAGGTGATTCCAATATCACTTTTGATAAAGCTACAGATTATCTTAGATTTGTGACCATGCTATTATTCCATACTGTCCTTTGAAAGCAAGAATATTTTTGATACTACTTAGAAGAATTGAGACTAGTTATCTTTCAATATCTAACTTTGCATTAGCAGTTGGGTCTGTAAATCAATAAAATTTAGTTAGAATTTTCATGATTTATAGGTGGCGAAGAAAGAGGAAAAAGGAACCAGAACTATAGAATTGGACATAGGAATTGGGAAGGACTAGGTTTATAAAGATGGGGTGTATTTAAAAGGGAGAAAGAGATTTGATATACAATCCACAATTTTGTAGGCCACACTCTTAATTAGAAAAAAAAAATCAAAAATCCTTATTTTGTAGTCTATTATTAGAGAATTTATTGTCATTAAGTTTTTTAAAAAAATAATGTTCGAGTAAGCCTTTGGTGTAAGGAAAAATCTTTAAGAATTATTTGTAATGAAATCAGTATTTGGTTTATTAGAATTATGTGTAGTCATTTTTTTAAACCTTTTAAGTTCCATTTTAAATCTTATATAGTAACATTTATAGAGACAAATATATTTTATCTTTTGACTGTTTAATTTTTTTTTTTTCAATGCCTACAGCACCTGATATTCCTAGGTGGTCTCCCATCCAAGTACTAACCAGGGCTTAGCTTCCGAGATCAGATGAGATCGGGCATGTTCAGGGTGGCATGGCCGTAGACTGTTTAATTTGTAATGATAATTTAATCTTAAAATATTTCTCATCATGTACATCCTCAAAGTTTCTTGGGCATTTCACACTGTATTTACAAATATCGTTATTTTAATCACCGCAAGATGGCAAACTTAGATAATTCTGAGTATAACGATTCTAAGGATTTAACTCAAACATTTTAAATTTATTGTAAGTTTTTTACTCTATCAAACATTATAAGGTCAGTAATTACAAAATTTGTGACTATACCAGAATAAATGTAACTTGCACGAATATAGCAAAACTTTCTTTTTTTAATCTACTTATTTGTCAGTATTCCTTGGTTATGAATTAACTTCCCAGACCAAGGGGGAGAGCAGTATTACCATCCTGAGCTCCTTTTTGGATTAAGGAATCAGGGTACGATGGAAGGTTATAGGCAGGACTGGAAACTTGGACTCGCTGCCAGATAGACTCTATTTGAGTCTCAGGTTGAATTTTTTTTTTCTTTTCTTTTTCTTTTTTTTTTTTTAGCATTTTATTTTCTTATCCCCCCACCTTCTTGTAACCACTAGTCCATTGTCCATGTGTCTTTGTTTGTTTATCCTGTTCATTTGTTGCTTTTAGGTTTATATCTTACATATAAGTGATAAGTGATTTTCAACCTTTTCTGTCTGGCTTATTTCACTTAGTATGATCATTTCAAGGTCCACCCATGTTGTTGCAAATGGCAATATTTTATCTCTTCTTATGGCTGAGTAATATTCCGTTGTATATATGTACCACAACTTCTTTAGCCAGTCATCTACTGTAGGATATTTCAGTTGCTTCCATGTCCTGGCCACTGTGAATAATGTTGCTATGAACTTCGGTGTGCAAATATCTTTTCGATTATGAGTTTTCAAGTCTTTGGGGTAAATACCCAGTAGAGGGATTGCTGGATCATATGGTAGATCAATTCTTAGTTTTTTGAGGAACCTCCATACTGTTTCTCATAGTGGCTGTACCAATTTGCAGTCCCACCAGCAATATATGAGGGTTCCTAAACTTTTTAAATAGTATATCTACTTATTTACTAATTTAAAATGACAGTTTTGCATTTTCTACCTGTATTGCAATGAATCTCATTATTTTATATTCATTGTGAGATTCTAAAGATCCTTCATTTTGAGCACAGCTAATCTCTATGGATTCTGCATTTTCTTTGTAGTTGACCATAGAATCTGTCATTTTATAGGCATTTCGTTGATAACTTGGGAATACTTAATGATCATGGCAATGTGATGACAAGTTATAGTCTAGCAATATAGCAGTGTAGAAATGAGAAGTTTGGGTTTTGGTGCCAGGTGGCTGGGCTGTAATCCTGACTTTTTCGTGTTCTAACTTTAGGCACATTATTTAAACTCTACCTGTTTCTCAATCTGTATAACAAGGGTAATAACAGCAGTCGTATCAAAGGGTGTTGTGAACATTGTCTAGAAAAAAATGGCTTTGCAGTGCCTGGCACCGTAACATTCAGTAGTGCTGATCAGTAATGGTGCTGATAGGGTGATAAGTCATAAATTATGGACTTCCCTCTTCACTTAATTTATATTTGTAGGGTCTTAGGGGATGACAGAATACAGTCTGAATGAGGTGTAATGCTTGAATGAGTGATACTTGGTATTTACTCATTTGTGCATGGCCAAGCGCAGTGTGAGGTAGGAAAACTAACAGCAGTCTGTATAGCTCAGTGTGAAAAATGGTCATGGTATTGCTAGTTAAGAGTCACTTAGCTTTCACTCTGCTACTTTATATATGTATGTACATATATATATATGTACATATATATATATATATATATATATATTTGTTTTTTAGGCGAGGCAACCCTTGGTTGACCTCACAGATGGAAGGACCTTGTCAGCTTACCTCCTCTTACTTTTTACACCTATAGCACCTGGTCTTCCTAGGTGGTCTCCCATCGAAGGACTAACCAGGCCCGACCCTGCTTAGCTTCCGAGATCAGACGGGATAGGGCTTGTTCAGGGTGGCATGGCCATAGACTCACTGTGCTACTTTAAAAGAGAATAGGTATTGCTTTGCTTTCATAGGCTCACCTGATCATAACAGCTCTTTGCATTTAAGGTACAAAAGTCACGTGACCGTTTTCCTTTCAAGTTGTCTAAATCCTTACAGATATTTGCCAGCTTTTTCTGTTCGTTTCTGGGGAAGAGTGTTAAAATCTCCAACTACAATTATGGAGTTGTCTTTTTAAAAATTTTCAGTTCTTTATTTTGGAGAGCCGTTTTTTTATTTAGGTACATACAAATTCAGAATTATCTTCCTATTGAATTGAGCGCACCCTGCCCCCCTCTTTAATAGTCTTGAGTTTTTCTTAGAATAGTTTTAGGTTTACAGCAAAATCGAGTGGAAGATAACAGATATTTGCCAAATTCCCTGGCCCCATAAATGCATAGTTTTCCTTATTATCCATATCCCCCACCAGAGTAGTATGTGTTATAAGCAATGAACCTGCATTGACACATCCTAAGCACCCACAGTCCATAGTTTACTTAGGGTTCTATTATATTTACAATAAGTCTCACATTACTGTAGCCATACCAGCTTTCTTTTGGTTAATGATGGCATACTATATCTTTTTCTATCCTTTTAATTTTTCTCATTAAAGTGTGTTTTCTGTAAAGAGCATATAGTTTCGTTATTCACTCTTTTTCTTGGGAGTGTCTTAAGCCATTTTCATTTAATAAAATTGGATAATTGTGTGAAGTTTGCCAGGTCCCTGTTTTATATGTCTCAACTCTATTCTTCCTCTTTCTTTTGGATTAAATAAATATTGTCCTAGTTATTTATTGCTTTTTAGATAAGTACTTTACCATTTTCCAAATAAATTAAAACTGTTGTCATCCTCCTGCTATTATCATAGTTTAGTTTTACGTATGTTAAAAATTTTTCCAGATGTTATTGCTGTTGTTTTAAAGTTAATATTCATTTGCTTACCCACCTGTGTACTTCTTCTGACATTTTAAATTCCTTGTCTTTGCATCTTTCCATGTGTGTTGTCTGATTATTTTTCTTCAGTCTGAGCAACTTATTTCTTATAAGTTTTTTTTTCATTTTTTTATTGTTTTGGTTTAAAAACATCTTTGTCTTGTCATTATTTTTAAAGGTTATTTTTGTTAGCTGTGAAATTCTGTGTTTTTTTTTTTCAGCATAGTAATATGCGAAGCTAGCAAGCAGTTTTACTATTTTTTTTTGAAGATCGTGTATTTTCCTCTCACAGCTTTTTAAGATTTTCATTTTGTCTTTGATTTTCAGCAGTTTTTCTATGATGTATTGTAGTCATTATCTCTTGCTGCATAACAAATTACTCCAAAACTTAGTGGCTTAAAACAACAAAGACCGAAGTCAGGAGTCCAGGCACAGCTGAGCTCTGTCCTCTTTCTCAGTCTCAAGGCTGCACTCCGGGTTGGCCAGAGCTGGGTTTTCAGCTGAAGGCTGGCCTGGGGAAGGCTCTGCTTCTGAGCTCACTTAGTTTTTGGCTGGATTTGGTTCCTGGAGGGGAACCACATTAGTCTCTCTGCATGGCAGCTTGCATCAGGAGATAAAAGCTGAGAAGACAAGTCTGCTAGCAAGACAGAAGTCACAATCTTTTGTAACCTAGTCATGGATGTGGTATCCCCTCAGTGTTACTGTATCCTGTTGGTTAGAAGTAACTTACTCAAGATGAGGGGATTTCACAAGGCAGTGAATCCCAGGAGGCCTGGGGATAATTGGAGGCCTCGTCAGAAGCTACCACAGATGCCTAGGAGATTTCTTTGTATTTACTTTTCTTGGAGCTCTCTGAGATTAATCTGCAGGATATCAAAGAGTCTAATGTATAAAGTCCCAAATGAAAAAGATAAAAAAATGGGGCAAAATATTCTGAAGAGAGAAATGCTGAACATTTTTAAATATCTGGCCCATCTGTGAATCTGCTTCTAGTGACCTCCCTCTCTTGACCATGGGGTCACATGTTTGCCTTGTTATGAATTTTGTTATCTTTTCAAGTATGCTGGGCCCTTTTGTGTTAAAAAGATTAGAGGCTGGAGGGGGAGGTGGATAAGGTAAAGGGGGTCGAATACGTGGTGACGGAAGGAGATTTAACTTTGGGTGGTGAATACAATGCAGTGTACATTTGACATATTGAATTGTACATTTGACACCTGTATGATTTTATTAACCAGTGTCACCCCAGTAAATTTAATAATGACAAAAAAGAGTGGAGGCTGAAGTAATATAGTTAGCCGCAGTCGAAGACTTGCTCATTTTTTCTCAAGCTGTTGGCGTGGGGCTGGGTCAGTCTAACTTGTATCTGCGCGTCTGGGCTTGTTGCAGCTACAGGTTTTCAGGGTGAGATCAAGACCTTCCCTTTCGGTAGAGTGTGGGATTTGGGCCCTGGTGAGATTCCTTAGGTGTCTGTATTTTATAGCTGAGTTGCCAGCTCTCCACACTTTGTAAAGTCTTGCTCTCTCAGTCCTGTTGCTAACTTTTTGGGTTGCGGACGAGTGCTCTTCCCTCTCCAGCCCTGCCCTTGGCTTTCCTCCCTGTTGTCCTCGCCTTGGGAGGGTCTCTGCAGTGCACTGTGCTGGAGGGGTTCTCTCCCTAGCTGCTCTGCACCGGTTTTTGGCCCCGAGCAGTTGGGGAAGGCCTATGGGAGAGAGTGGGGTGGGTGCAGACTCACTGCCTGAGGCTCCTCAATGGTCCGATCGGTCCTGCCAGCCCACAGATGGCTGTTAGGTTTAAAAGTTTGAAGGGTTTTTCTTTATTCTCATCTGTGGTCAATTCACAGAAGGGCTCATCAGTTTCTGGGGTGTAGCTAACTTAAATTTGTTTTCTCAGCTCTGTGATGGGTTAAAAATTTGTTTTTAAGCTAATCCAGCTTCTTATTGTTACGGTGAGAGCAGTTGTTTCACATCTCCTTTTAATGGTTGGAGGAAATGATTACTTTTAATCTTTAAAAATTCTGTGGTGTGTATAACCATCTTTAGTTATCATTAGGTACACCTGTACTTCCTGGCATATAGTGGGCTCTCAGTATTTAATGGAAAGATTAATTTTTTTAATGCTTAGTATATTTTCTTTTTGAGCCCAGTTAAATTTGGTTATTAAATGGTGTTTTGTAGATTTCTGATTTCTTCACATGGCTCTAAGCTGTGCACTTGGTTTGTAGTCAGGGCCGTGTGCGCAGGGTGGCTGTGGGACACTTGGAAGCTGTCCCTTTTAAGCTCCTTCATCCATTTCACTAGGAATGTGCAAAATAAGTCTTGATTTTTGTTTACTATCTTTTTTCCTTTAAGTGGAAAATGGGAAGTGGCATTTTGAACACAAAACTTCTCTGTTAAAATTACGTAATAGCTATCGTAGTACAGGATGAATTATGCATGCAGTGTTCAGAATTAGGTTGGGACTTTCATGTTAGTATTTCTAATGGGATAGGTGAATGAGATTTGGATGTTAGGATCTAATTGCGTAGAAAAAATTCTCTTGATTTTAATCAATTTGCATAATTTGGCTTTAAAAACTTGTAGAGGCCACGTTAGTTGATTATCTTATTACTGGCCACTTTTATCAAGACACAGCATACCTGACTGCAGTGATTTAGTGATGGAGAGTTGCAGAAGTAGGCAGCCTGGATTTATGTTCTCAGTTCTGCCATTCAGCTCTTTGATTCTGGGCAGGTTTTTTAATGCCTGTGCCTATGTTTTCCCATCTGTGAAATAAGGATAAATAGTTGGGAGTTACAGGAAGTAAGTGTACTTAAAGTTCTTAGAACAGTGTCTGTCAGATAGTAATCACTATGTAAGTGTTTGCTGTTATCATTAATGTAGTGAGGAAGTAGTCAAAACCTTAACACTTAGGTGTGTGTCTTGTACATTGTAAGCACACAGTTTTACTTATTATTTTTGCATGAGAATTCGAAGTCTTAGTACCTTTTGCAGGTTAGTTACTTGTCCTGTAAGTACCTTGTTTTGTAACTAGTTAGAGGTAGGGCTAGGACTGGTAGGTAACCTCTTGCTGGTCAGGAGAGGCTCCTCCCACTTTATTCTGGTATTTGTTTTAGTATCATTGGTATATTTGAAGTTGCTTCCAAATTGAGAGACTTTGGCTTGACAAAGACCTTGTGGTAGAGCCTCCATTGAAGGTCTGCTAATTTGTCCGTATTGTATTTGTATGTAAATGTTTGAAGATGTTGATAGTGGCCTTTCTGTAGGGGTGTAACAAGTGACATGCAGTTCTTGAACAACAGTTTTGAATTGTGGGAATCTGCTTATGTGGGCTTTTTTTCGGTAAATATGTACATTACTGTAAGTGTATTTTCTCTTACTATTTTCTTGATAACATTTTCTTTTCTTGAGCTTACTTTATTGTAAGAATATAATATCTAATATGTACATACAAATTATGAATTAATTGACTATGTTATCAGTAAGGCTTCTGGTCAACAGTAGGCCATTAGTCAAGTTTTTAGGGAGTCAAAAGTTATATTCAGATTTTTGACTGCATAGGATTTGGCACTGCTAATCCCTGCGTTCATATGTCAACTGTAATTAGTTTATTAGCCTTTTATCAGTAAACTGTGACTAAAAGTTGTCATAATGTCTTAACGTTAAATAAAAATTGCTTATGTTCATTGTACAGTATTTAGAAAATGTAAAAGCGAAGAGAAAATAGAAAAACCACTAAAACGAGAAGTGCTTATTTTTCTTTATGTGTATACTCTAACAAAAATGGGATCTTTAAAAAAATTATACTGTGAATTCTTTTCCATTCCTCTGGAGGAGTTTAACCATTTACTTGTTGGACATTTGGTTGATTTCCAGTTTTTTCTGTTAGTGATTATAAAAGCTATGTATCTCTGCATTTATTTATATCTTATGTAATTGTCACTTAATAAATTCCTAGAAACGTAATATTGAAAAAAATGGTTTACATGTTTTTCATGCTTATTGTAAATTTGCTCTTCTTAGAGGCTCTGCCAGTGTCAACTTTTGGCTACCATATGAGAATATACAGATTTCTTACCCCGATAACCTTTCTAATCTTTGCCAATGTGATGGATAAAATAGTAGCTAATTTTTGAGTCATGTTTTTTTTTTTTTTTGTAAATACTACACAAAAGAGCTTTAACCTGTATAGCCGTATTTAATTATATTTATTTTAGAATTATTTCAGACATTTCAGGACTCAGCTGTTGAACCCGGAATCTGTATCAAGTACAGTGCTTTTGACTCTTCTAAAATATTAAGATCAAAACATTTTTTCGAACACTTTTGTAAACTAGTGTTTTATGTTTGTATTGAGTTTTGAATTTATTTTAAAGATATAACTAAAATGAATAGGTTATAATTTTTTTGGTCATTTGGAATATGACAGACTTCTTGATGAAATAATGAACTAGGAAGTCTGATTAGGAAATAATGTTGAAATCTGTGGTCATCACTGTGTTTATGTGGCTGAAAATATTTTACAAAGCACTTTACTGTTTCATATCTTCTGTAGGTTGTTGCATGCTAAAAAATCCATGCATTTTGGAGTTTGCCTGTCTCTTCTGTGTTTAATATATCTTGTGAAACAATATATTTTAAAAATAAAGTTTGACTTTTTGGGGAATATTAGACTCTTCATTTAAGTTCCATAAAGGATTGAGGTTTTATTTTGATCATATTCTGCTTAGAAATTATTTTGATTTGGTACAACAGAAAAATCTCAAGTTCAGTGTTTTCAGATGTTAGCTGATATATTGGTAAAGCCCGAGAATTTTGCATCATGTATTTTATTCCTTTCAGATCTGATGGTAGGTCTAGAAACAGCAGGAGGAGAACTTCCTACCAAGAATATCAGAAATCTTAAGATATTTTTCTTCTGAATAATTTGTAATTTGGAAAAGCTGTTATAGTCTAGAAGTAGGGGTCATTGTCTTGCTAAGAGAGGAAGAACATGACAGTTTACTTAGAAATAAATGCTAACCTAGGATATATCCCCGTTTAGTATTGGAGTCAGCATTAAAAGTGTTTTCTAAGTAACCCCCACTTTACCGGGGTGGTTGGTGGGTGACTTTGCTGCAGATATTCAGCATACTGTTATGATTTGTGATTGCATAGTTCATGAAAATAGGCTTTTGGAGTACTTCATCTGCTTAGAAGCAGGGGCTTAATAAAGGTAAATAATGATATCTTACAGGTCTGCAGGTGGTATCCATACAGTAATTTAATGATGCCATTAAATGTCTCTTTCTACTTGGGCAGCGTCGACATTCTGGCTTTTTTCTCTTAAACTTAGTTTTACAGTTGCTAGATGGCTCTTGCAGTGATATCCTAGAAATGGTGAGAGGGAAGGATTCTTTATTCCTAGGGCTCTTATTGGAGAGGAGAATTTTTCCAGAGACATTCCCCAGGAGATGGCTTCTCAGTTTATTTGGCCAGAACTAGAGCACATGACCTAGTTATGAAGAAGTCTGGAAAGGCGAAGTTCTGCCGGAGTGGGTAGGTAATGGCTGTTGGGTGAGCAGTCACTTCCTGCTCTGTCTGGGAAGCCAAAACTGGTCCATATTTCTGAATTAAAATAAATTTAAATGCTTTTAAATGAAGGATCTTCATGCTAACACTGGGACATTTCTCTGAGTGTTAAGTTCTTTTGTGTAACTGTTAAGTTCTCTTATTTCTATTGGAATGTTTATCCTGTCATCAACTACTAAACATTCACTTCTTTATGTAAAGCTTAGGAAAGAGGCCAAGAACATCTATTTCATCAGAAACTGAGGGTAATTATGTAAGCAAGGAAGACACCACATTTTGTATTTGTATAAGTGTTTTGTCATTTCATTCTTGTACTGTATTTTTTATTGTATAGGAATTGCGACATGATAATTACATGTTTCCCATTAAAAGGTTTCTAGATGTAGTTTAACATATTGTGAGGGAAAGCTAAAGGCTAGATAGACACATATTAAAGATATTAAATATTCTATGTCCTAATTAGATTACAGCGTCCCATACTTTACTGAAAAAGTTACTTTGTCCCCTAACTTTTTAATCAGGATATCCAGATCCCACTATTACTTTCTGTAACTGCTACCCTGGGCTTGAAGAGCTTATGCTGTTCGCAGTGTTTGGCAGTAGTGATAGTAATCAGGTGATCCTAGAATTGTGGCTGATAAACTCTCTGAGACTGAATATGCCTACAGACAACAAGATAGTAGAGAGAGTGGTTATAGGACTCTCTCTTGTAGGGACTTAGTTCTGGCCTGACTCCTGGGTGTCTTGTGTAACTGGCTTACTCATTGGAGTTGCTGATAGAGACAGTTCTAACATTCATGTCTAGGACTTAAAAACATTGAAGGAACATTATATTGATTTGATCAATATGCCTTTAATTTTTTAATAACATAGAACCATTATCTATTGATTATTTTTGTTGCCTGTATTGGGACTAGAACCACGTTATTTTCCAGATGCACTTTGTTTTGTACAAAATTAAGACGATCCTCTCCCCTCCATCTTTGATATGATTGTTAGAATCCTCAGAAATGCAAGGAATCTAATTTTCTTTATGGGAATTACAACTGCTGCATGGAATTCATGTTCCTGTTATATCTGGACTTTGCCCAAAAATGCCTATGTTGAAGCCTCCATTGTTTTAATGATTAGTTTTATTGCTTATTCAACCTAGGCAGTTAGTGTAGTCTGCATGTTTGTAAATTTCTCCTTCCAGATCATTTAAGAGAGAAAGTAAGATCCTGTCTAGCACTGGGAAGCAACCTGTTTAAAATTTTCTTTCCATACGTTTTCTATCTAAAGAAGTTCCTTTTATCCATTCCTCTTATACCCAATCTTCCAGTCTCTATTCCTACATAGGCTTGGTTATGTAACTTCAAAACTTAAAACTCAATTGTATAACTCTTAAGTTCTATATCCACCTGAATAGTGGAAGTCTCAAAGAAAACTATTAGAGAAACAGTTTTCCCCTTACAGAAGGCATTTTGCCATCGCCCAAGGCCATTTTATCTTAAGTATTTAAACTTTTTGCAAAGCTGTTTTGTTTAGGTCAATCAGTGCAGTTAGTTTAGTGGGAGTTTTTTGTTTTCAGATTTGCATTAGAGGGGAGTTCTTAGATCTGATTTTCTTGGTTCCTGTCAGAATTATCTTCTATTTCCTCTTACCTCTCTTTCTCCACCTGTCATGAGCTAATTATCTGCAGTTTTTGGACTTTTAGACTGACACTTTGAAGCACAGAGTGCTAATTAGTAGGAAACACTCTTTGAGGTCTAGCTGAGCTTTGATCTTTCCAGTTATGCTTGGAATGTCTGTCAGGGTGGGAAATGTAAGTCAGGTTGAAAAGTCGAAGATATTATTTTCTGTCACTGGGGCTTATAAACAAACGTGATATTACATCCAGGCTTATTTTATATTTGAATTTACCTTTTTCACCACGTCTCCCAACCCCCCTCCCATCTGGCAACCATCAGCTTGTTCTTTGCATCTGTGAGTCTTCATTTAATGAAGTCCAATTTCTTAAGTTTTTCTTTTGTGGATTGTGCTTTTGGTGTCATAATTAGAAATATTTGCCCAACCTGAAGTCATAAAGATTTTCTCCAATTTTTTTTATTATGTTTTATGGTTTCAGATTATATATTTAAACCTATGATCTGTTGAGATAATTTTTGTTTATAGTGTGACTGACGTATGAGTCAAAGTTATTTATTTTTGGCAGGTGGGTATCTAATTATTTCAGCACCTTTTGTTGAAAAGATTATTTTTTCTCCTTTGAACCTTTGTCAGAAATCAGTGGTCCTCATATAACAGGCCCCGAAGTCAGGTATTGTTAGCTCTTAACTTTGTTTTTTTTCAAAGCTGCTTTGGCTTTTCTGGGCCATTTTCATTTGTTTATGAGTTTGAGATTGAAATTGTCAATTTCTGTCAAAAAAAAAAAAAACCTGTTGGGATTTTGATTGGGGTGACATTGAATCTCTACATCAATTTACTGTTTCTTTAGATCTTTAATTTTTCTCTCAATAATGTTTTGTAGTTTTCATTGTACATGCTCTTCACGTGGTTTGTCAGACTTATCCCTGAGTATTTAATATTTTTTGATGCTGTTATAAACAACGTTGTTTTTCAAACTTACTCTCCAATCAGGTCTTGTCCAATAAGCATGTGGCTCCTGATCATCTGTTGCAAATCTGCCAGCGCATTGGTCCCATGTTGGATAAAGAAATTCCACCCAGTATTTCAAGAGTCACTTCTTTACTTGGTGCAGGAAGGCAGTCTTTGCTACGTACAGCAAAAGGTACCTTAATTTGAAGAAGTGTTCTGCTTTGTATTACTAGCTTAATAATTATAATTGTGAAGTAATGTAAGCATTGTGGAAGAAAGGTGATATGTAACTATAAACTATGCTGTGGACTATAAAATTCTTTGCATTTAGCGTAGACATTGAATTTTATCACATAAGTGTTTAATGGGTCCTTCTGCATTTAAAAAATGATAAAGGTATAGATGTTAAGCTAAAAAGCTTGAATTTATTCTGAGATGTGTTTGAGGTTTTATCAATGTGAGTTCTTAATTTTCCACTTTGTAGCTCACTTATAACTTCATTGAATGTAATTGTATGTGTCTAATAAACTCTTTAAATGCTAGAAGTATTTCATTTGATATTTAGATTCTTGAAAGCCCTTTGTTATAAGAGGAAAGTGATTTTCTAAATTTGGTAGCAGTTTGAAAACAAGCACTCAATATGTACAATTGCATGGTTCTTTTTTCACCAGTTTAATTTTTTTTTGCTAAGTTATGTGGTAGCAAATTGTTGGAATTGCTGTTCTTTTTCTGTTAGCTTGGTATAAATCACTTAGATTATATGTATGTGATATGATCTATGTATGCAACATGGCTTAACTGCTAATGGGCAAGAATGTTGGTGGCTCTTTTGATCCTGAGCATACATCAAGTTCATACCCGTGATTATTTTAAAGATCTTTTGCTGATGCAATGCTGCCTCTTAGATGTACCACCAGTATAAAGGTCGACTGAGAAAGAACCCTCTCTCTTGGTTCCATGCCAGACTGGTTTGTCAGCTATAGTTGTTCCTTAGTGCTCTATGGCCATGCCACACTGGCTTGAATCAGGACACTGTCCATATTCTTCTTCTACGTCCCTGTTCACCTGTAATTACTCTGTTTTAGGTTGTTACATAGTGGTTGCCTGGGTAGCCTGTTTTCCTCTGTTTACTTGTGTCAAGTTCAATGTCGTTTTGTGATGGGCACTGCTTTAGAACTGGCAGACCTTAGAAGAGACTTCATTCAGCAAGCTGTTCTAGGGTAGGGACCATATTTCTCTGTTTTGTATTAGTGCCGTGGGAGGATGCCTGGTAACTGCTCTTTGATCATGATCGTAGTAATGAATCCATTCATGTAAAACGTAACATGCCTGTTAGTTTGGGGCACCCGAGGCTCAGTAGAGGTTTAGTATGATGCCTTCCTTCCCTTCCTCTTTCAGTTGTGAAGAAGCTAATTTCTAGCACAGCGTGCTCTGTGTGTTCTGCTGCTCTTTCCTCTAGAGGGGGCAGACGTTTTTTCTTAGTATATTTGCTAGTAGGTCAAAGAGGGAAGGGACTTTGGAATTAGTGTTCAGTCTCACAGATCCTATATATGTGCTCTTGTGAAGGATTATCTGTGACCCTTCAACAAGAGGAAAGCTGTTTAATTTTGTCAATACTTTCTAAGGAGATTAAAGTCATGGTAACATTGGCCAAAATTAATTTTAAAACTCAGTAACATTTAAATGGTTACTTAAGTCAAGGATTTTTATATAAATCAAAGAAATTTAAATTTTCCTTACAAAAATTTCCATTTTTGGAAAGTTGGATCAGTTGTGATTAAGACTTGTTATCATTAATATTGTATGGTATAATTCCGCATTGAAAAATAAAAACATTGAATGGGACTTGGAGTTAAAAGATCTAGTTTTGGGCTCCATCGTGACTGATCATTTGCAGTGGATCTCTTTGAAGATCCTGGAACCTTTGAGCCTCAGTTACCTCACTTATAAGTTGGCAGTCAATACCTACCTCACAGGGTTGTTGTGAGGGTTCACCGACACAATGTACATGGAAAGCACTTTGTAAATTGTAAAGTGCTACACGATGTTAGTTGCCGTTGTTGTATCCGAGATGTCTTAATTTTTTTTCCTTCAGAAATAGTCTAATAAACCTCTAGGGCTTTTCTGTTAAAGTATATTAGTTGGTAAAACTTTAAATAAACAGTTTATTAAAATATACGTAAGTATTCTATAAAATCTTTCTTGGGGTTAACTTTTCAAGATTTTATGTGTATCTAAAATTCATTTTAAAGACTGCAGGCACACAGTTTGGAAGGGCTCTGCCTTTGCTGCTCTTCACAGAGGAAGACCTCCTGAAATGCCAGTGAATTATGGTTCCCCACCAAATCTTGGTAAGTGAGGTTGGCCATTCAGATGCCGAAACCATTCTTTTAATTTCTTGACCAACTTCGTAACTGCTATATTAAAATTTAAAAGGAAATACTGGCAGGAGTGATGTTTCAGTAGTAACAAATATCGATTTTCAAACTTGTTTTCCTGAAATAATTTCTAGAATAAAGATTGATGAAAAAAATTTTAAATTATAACCAGAAGTCTGTACCAGTGATTATAGTAGAACACAACTGGGAAGAAACTTGTGTCCTTGGGATTTCTTGAACTTAGATTTTGTTTTGGAGTTTTTCTTAGTTTTTTACATATCGGCTCCCCCTTAACCATTTTCGTTGTTTTTATTTCCTAGTGGAGACACATCGAGGAAAACAACTCACAGGGTGTTCCACTTTTAGCACAGCATTTCCAGGAACTATGTATCAGCATATAAAAATGCACAGAAGGATTCTTGGACATCTATCTGCTGTTTACTGTGTAGCATTTGATAGGACAGGACATAGAATCTTTACAGTGAGTTAACATTTTAAACTCAATTTGTTATCTGGAGCACTTTAGTTCTTCTGAATCTTCTAGGAGATCTTATAAAACACATAGATTCTGTGTTTCCTGTTTTCAGGGATTTTGGCTCCTGCAGATCTGGTGTGGGGCTCATAAATTTGCATTTGTATTTGGTGTCCCAAGTGATTCACGTGCAGATAGTCAGGCCTCTGTCGTGTTTGTGAGTCATTGGTTTAGAGCAGCGGTTCTTGGGGATGATCTTCAAGGATGCTTAAAAGTGTGTCTGCCTAGTATTTCTTCAGCCCATTCTGGAACTACTGAATTAAGTCAGTTGCTACTATGTGTATTAACCAAAATCAACCCCCCACCTCTCCCATATATCCAAATCTCTATAGGCAATTCATAGTCACATTGATTACTCACCGATCCAGGGAAATTGAGTGATTACTTGAACACTGAAATGTTATTTTATAATTATTATAAAACTATATATAAATATTTGGAATTTAATTTGCCTTTTTAATGTTTTAAGGGAAAATTAGGGCAAGAAGTTTAGATTTTATTTCTCAGTTGTGAGATTCAGACTAGACCCTCAGATACTTGTGGAATGGATGGATGCTGGCTGCTACTATAAATTTAAGACTCTGTTCTTTGGTTATTTAATAGGGTGCGGGTCCAGTTATGCCTTCCTTAGTCGTTTTTGGGATTGCCACCTACTCTTGTATCTCAGCCTATGAAATGTAGATCTGTCTGAACACTCATCAAATTATTTAGCTTGATGTGAGCTGAACTGACATTTAACTATCGTTAAGTGAAATGCATGAGCCGTGAACTTTAGTTGGACTTACTACTTTGCAGAGATTATAGGGCAGATAATGTTTATAATGTGGTCTGATCCATAGAAATGACAATTTCATAGTATATTTATGTAGACGTTCTTTGCTTTGAAGGAAGAAACTTATCCCATAAGTGTTCTGACCATGAGTCATAATCTACAGAGTATTCTACAGTCGGAAAGAGAGGAGGAGTTACAGATACCTCATTTGAGTGACATGTAAATGGTGGTATTTTAAATGATGTAAAAGATTTCTATGTTAACATTTA
This sequence comes from Eidolon dupreanum, assembly GCA_028627145.1. Taxonomy (NCBI): domain Eukaryota; kingdom Metazoa; phylum Chordata; class Mammalia; order Chiroptera; family Pteropodidae; genus Eidolon; species Eidolon dupreanum. The sequence continues at coordinate 2,219,031 of CM053507.1, forward strand.
TTTTTGGGTGTATTTTTTCTTAGGGTTCAGATGATTGTTTGGTGAAGATTTGGTCAACACACAATGGCCGCCTGTTATCCACACTAAGAGGTCATTCTGCAGAAATTTCAGATATGGCAGTAAACTATGAGAATACAATGATTGCTGCTGGGAGCTGTGATAAAATAATTCGAGTGTGGTGCTTAAGAACTTGTGCCCCAGTTGCTGTGCTCCAGGGACACACGGGGTCCATTACATCTTTACAGGTAAATGTTCATGTGCGCGTTTATGCATTATCTCCTTTTCCTTTAAAACTCTTCTCTTTGGAGACGAGAAATAGTAAGATGCTTAATAATTATATATGATTTATTTTAAAGTTAGTAAAAAAGAAAATATAATTAATCGTACTTCCATGAATCTTGAAAAGGCGATGTAATAAATATGTAATGTAGGTAGAGCTTTATATGAAGGCTTAACGGATGACTTACTGATTCCTTTGGTTTATGGTTGAAGTGAATGAGTCAGTTACAAACTGGGGGTAGGTTAATGATTTTTCTACTGTAATACTTGTAGATTTTGATAAACTGAATAAATTTTCAGGAATACATTTAAACTCTATTTCAGTCCATATTCTGGAACATATCTGCTTAGATTTAAATAGTCATTTTCAACATTAATCTTGAGTTACCAAAGCCACTGGCGCCTACACACCTGCTGGGGTAAGGGGGAGGTTGACCAGGTTGGTTTTGACGAGGTTATCTAACTTCAAACATTTAAACTCTCCATTTTGTATACTTAAGGAGAAGGAGCTTAGAAGACACTTCTATGAAGAAGTCATAGGTTCAGGTCCTACCTACCTTACAAAGTATATAACCTTGGGAAAAGTTATAAAACAGATCATAAACTATACTCTCTGAGATTTTGTAATAATAAAAAGCATGTAATCATCTGAAAAAACACCAACAGCAATTTTTTTTCTCTTTTCTGCTGGCTAATGGTATAGTCCTGGTCTTCCTTTGCTACACTCCTTTGTCTTGAATGTCTCGTGAGTCAGCAAATCGTGTTGCTTCTTCCTGGCTTTCCTCCCCGTTCGGAGGGAAGGAAAGGTTAAGGTTAAGGTTCTTGGATTACTTCGATTGAGTAGATTGATGCTCGCCTTTTATCTGTATGTTTCCTTTCAGTCAGTGTTATATGCTACTGCCAGACAAGTCTTTGGGTTGCTGTCAGCGTTTTATTTGAGAACTACAGTTACTTCATAATTTGCTGTTTATTGGGCCCAGATTCTCTACCCATTTAACCCATTTCCCCACCACTTCCAGAAATGAACACTTCAGTCATCTGGGTCTTTCCATTGTTATTGTATACCATATTTCCTATGACATTTGTGTTTTTGTTAGTGTTATTTCTTCGCCTAGTGTATTTTTCTTGTTTTCTTTGTATTTTCCTCTGCATCTTTTAAGCGTTCTTAGATGTCTCTGGACCAGATTTATCTTCATTTCTCCAGCCTATTTGTACAGCACAGTTGCTACTTTATTAAATACAAATGTTAGTCCTGTACTGAAGTTACAATATAATTCTTGTATTATAATACTTTTATAGTTTTTTTTTTATAAATAATGAATCATGATCCACTTGGAATTGATCCTGGTGTACAACCTGAAGAACCCCTTTTTACCCCCAGATTTCTGCACACTGGGCCCTTTATCATTTATGCAGTGATTCACTGTTTCCCCAGCTGATCTGAGATGATGCCTTTATCTTGCTGACATTTTGTGTTAGAGTCCATTTTGGAGTTTGTATTTTTCCTTTGGTGGTTCTGTCAGTGTACCTAGTGCGCCCCAGAGTTTTAGTTATTGAGGCTTGGGGATATGCTTTTATATTGATAGGACTAGATCTGTATGTAAAAGTTTTGTTACCTATTATTGTTTCTTAGTTTTGAGAGTAATCTTAATTGAGATCACATTACACGTATAAATTAGAGATAGACTTTTCTTATAGGTTATGATCTTTTCACTACAATACTACCACGTATGTTTTGGATTTCTTGTGTGTTAGAGTGTCAGTTGAAGTTAACTTTGAAACACTGTTTAAATTACCTTAGTACAAGCTCAGAAAACTGAGTTTTATATGTTACTGCTTTTTAGTTTAGTCCAATGGCCAAAGGCTCTCAGAGATACATGGTCTCTACTGGTGCTGATGGGACAGTTTGTTTTTGGCAATGGGAGTTAGAGTCCCTGAAATTCAGGTAAGTGACTTTTATTGTGTAATAAGTTTTCTTTTTTAATGCAATTGTTAATGACAGTCTAATGAAGTCTGAGTATAAAGAGAAATTATGGATTGTAGTTGCCTTTTTACTTTTGAACTTAATTTTTATTATATACAGTACGTGTGCTATATTGACTACTTACTATTTACAGTTTTTGCTATTTAGATAGTTGGATATATAAAAGGAGCATGGCTATTCTAGGCACATTTTTGTGGAAAAAAAAGTTTGGTGAAACATTTTGAAAAATGTCAAAAATGTGTTATTAGATACATAGTCAGAAATTTGGGCAGGATCATTTAAGAATCAGAAGACCTGGATTATAGACCTGTGCTGTCCACTACGGTACCCATTGGTCACATGTGACTGTCGGACACTTCAGATGTGGCTGATGCAGTTGAAGAACTGAATTAATTTAAGTTTAAAAACTGATACTTGGTTCAGTTTTTATGAAACTTAAGCATATTTCCAACAATTTGAGTATGTGAATTTAGTTTTTCAAGTTACGAAATTTGAATATTTGATGAAAACTTTGTTCAAATTGAGATGTGTTAGAACCGTCCAATACACTCTGAAAGATTTCAAAGACTTAATATGAAAGAATCTAAAGTTTTCATTGAAATTCTGTTAATATAGATATGTTTTAGATATATTGGGTTAAATGAAATAAAACTAGTTTCGTCTCTTTTTACTTTTAATGTGGCTACTAAATTTAAAGTTACACTTATGGCTTGCATTCCGTTCTTGTTGGACAGTGCTATATCCTGGCAGGTTTATACCCTCACTGCAGCCTCAGTGCCGTGGTGGGTTCCTTCGGCTCTGAGCTTTAGCCACCTCAGTCACAAAATGGACATTAGAGGGCCTGCTGTTTCTGTGTGCTAGGATCAGTGTGAGGATGGAGATGAGGCTTTTTTCTAAAACCCACCCAGCTACAATAGCATTTGTGGAAATAGTTGGTATACTCTGAAGCACTATAGATATTAAATGATAATATTTGAATATGCTAGTTAAAACCAGTATTTTAAGCCATGTTAATGTGTAAAACTACTAACGTATTTTAAAACATCTTCTTTAAAAGTCCACGTCCCTTGAAGTTCACTGAGAAGCCTCGACCAGGTGTTCAAATGCTTTGTTCTTCTTTTAGTGTTGGTAAGGTAACTTTCGTACTTTTTTCTTAGTTTTATTTTAGCATTTATTGAGCAACCACATTATTGCCAAAACCTTTATCATAGAAGATGATAACTTGGCTCATGTTTATTAGGTTTAATCTATGATGTTCATTTAATTAGCCTTTTTCTTGCCTCTCACTCTTCCATTCTGCCTTTCTCTGATTTCTAATAGCAATCAGAGTCAGTGATATAAGAGGTAGCTGGCAAAAAGGAGAGTTGAGATGTCCACGTGAGCGATTCCCGTGTCATGTCCCTGGGTGTATGATACACCAAAATTGTGATTTTCTTTTAATAGGCTAAACTGTATTTTTGGGGGAATTTTAAGTTTGCTTTCCACACATCGTGGTTGAATTAGTCCCCATTTTCTCTCTTTGTACCGTGAACTTGTGTGCTAACCTTTCTTTTTAGGAGCTTTCAAAGACTTTTCCCCTATACAAATTTGAAAACTTCAGCAAGTGGACTTCACACCCCATGGCTAGGCCCGGATGTGTTGAGCTGTCTAGCAAGCAGAGCCCTCTTGTCGAGTGTCTTTAGGGCGGCAGCTCTCAGGGTCACTGCCACAGCGGAACAGGCAGAGGGGGACAGTGACCATGAACAGACTGAGCTCACAAATTAAAATTAAAGCCACATCTTACCTTTTTTCAGCATCAGCTGGGTACCCTGCAATTCAACTCAGTTTTAATACTATCTAGAGAATAGTGTGAGATGTCGTAGGTTAAGGACTCTACATGATTCTCCCTCCCTCCATGCCAGACTTCAGCCCAGGTTGTCACCTGTGCTTCTGATCCACTGGCTGTAGATTGGAGGTTCCCACAGACTCCTCCTTGGCTTTGGCTAATTTGCTAGAGCAGCCCACAGAACTTAAACATTTCACTTGCTAGATTTCTGGCTTATTATAAAAGTATATAACTTAGGAACAGCCAGATGGAAGAGATGCATAGGATAAAGTATGTGGGAAGGGGCACACTCGCGGTATGTTCACCAACTTGAAGCTCTCTGAATCCCATCCTTTCAGGTTTTTATTAAGGATTCCTTACATTGGCATGACTGATAAATCATTAGCTACAGTGATTAATTCAGCTCCTTCCCACCTCCCTCTCCAGAGGTTTTACTGAAAGCTCCAGTTCTCGTATCACGTGGTTGGTTCCCCTGCAGTCAGGGCCCCCATGACTTTTGCTGTTTTCCAGAAATCACCTTGTTAACATAGACTATAGCGTGGTTGAAATATGTTTGTTATGGATATCAAGACACCTTTATCACTCTTATCATTTAGGAAATGCCAAAGGTTTCAGTAGGAGCTCTGTGTCATACATGGGAACAAAGAGCAAATATGTACATCTTACTATAAACCCGGTATCACACTGCATTATATTAATTTTAAAATGTCTTTATGTAGTGAATTACAAAATGAATCTATTGAGATAAACTTTTGGAATAAGAAATTTTGCTTAATGTAATATAGAAATTTGGTTTGTTCAGATATTTTGTTACAGATTGGATTTTTAAACCTTAACTTTTTTATTTCAGGTGGTATGTTTTTAGCCACAGGTAGTACTGATCATGTAATCAGAATGTATTTTTTGGGTTTTGAAGCACCTGAAAAAATTGCAGAACTTGAAAGCCACAATGTAAGTATTCACGTTTTAAAATTCTGTAGGTTAATTTTAATAATATTCTTGTTGATATGTAGTCAGATATTGCTAACAGGAGGAATTGCAAGATTTTGACAACTCAGGTAGAACCTTGGCAGTGCTGGTATTTTGCAGTAGTTGTTTCAGCTTTAAGTCCAAAATCTTGATTATGACAGTTGATTTGGGTGGGCTAGGTGCAAATGGGCCTGTTTAGTTTTCGAACTGAGCTCATGAAATCAAAATGCCATTTTATTACTGTGTAGTGAGATATATAACTCAGTATTCTGAAATACTGGTTAGTGGTCAAGGTCGTCTTTTCTCCTAAATGAAGTTTTGTGAGGTTATTTGATAAACAGGTTTGAATCACTTTAAAAGAAAAATTCTTTTTGTATATAAATAATCCTAAAACATACATATTCAACCTTGAATTCAGCTGTTTAAACTTTTAATCACTTTACACACGTTTCAGTTTTTATACAGCTGTTTTACTGCATATGTCTATCTTTGAGACAAGAGCTGAGTCTTGGTAATCTTGTTAGATTCATGGTTAGATTCTTTGCACTAAAATGTACAATACGTGGAGCCAGAGGAGAGAAAGAGCAATCAGGGGGTTCATTTTATAAACTATGTGAATATCTAAGCAATGCACTGTTTACGTGAAACTAATAATAAAATAAAATTAAAAAAAGGTACAGTGCATGTTTGAATGCTGGGGCTAAGCAGCACAAACTATGTGGATGATGACATTGGTGTTTTTTTTTTTTCCCTACTTTAGGATAAAGTTGATAGCATCCAATTTTGTAACAACGGTGACCGGTAAGGAAGTGTGTGTGTATGTGTGTGCGTGTATTTAGGCACGTATACTAAGCTCATGTGTCACTTTGTATATCGCAGGTATTTATTAGTACATATGTTAGCTGAATGCAGAGTGTCTGGGTTGGGGGGAAACACGTGAAGTAGAATAGTTTCTGCTGTCTGCTGTGAGCAGATGTTGATCTCCTTCAGCTCACATTGACATTCTTAGGTTTGAGTAGTTAAAAAAATCTTTTTCATCAGCCATTGTGATGTAGACTGCGGTGAAATGATCATTGAAATTATACCCTTTTTTGTGGTCCTCATTGTCTTTTAGGTCCCTTTCCTCAACTACTATTTTTAACACTTAGTTAAAAGATTATTTTTACACAGTGTCTAGCATGAATTAATTTGAGTTTAGAGTTAAGATGCTTACAATGGAGCTTTTGCTCTAATTTTCCCATATGTCTTCAATCGTTCTATTTTTTTCCCCACTCCAGGTACTGTTGTTTTCTAAAAACTCAATCTTTTTCACAAGTTACTGATTTTGAAATGTGCTTTACTTCATAAGGGCCAGGCAAATTATAGCAAACCTGATTTTTTCCATTCACATACACTCTAAAGCTCTCTTTTGAATGAACACCTATAGATTTACCTGCGGTCAAGATAGCTGTATTAAAAATTTTCTTGCCTGTGATTTTGACTGTAGCTGTTGGTGAGTATAAGACTTCTTGTGAATATTTTAAGGTTCTTAAGTGGTAGCAGAGATGGAACAGCCCGGATCTGGAGATTTGAGCAGTTAGAATGGAGAAGCATTTTATTGGATATGGCTACGAGAATCTCAGGGTAAGTTGAGATGGTATTTGTTGTATGTACTTGGTCTCGCTCTCTCTACCTGGTTGTATGTACTTGGTCTCGCTCTCTCTACCTGGTTGCTTGATTGCTTTGTTCAGGCGATGGGCACAACTCCCTGCTAAGAAGTGCTGTGACTGAAGTGAATGGCTACCTCCTACATATCCAGTAGATACTCAAACATCACATGTCCAAAAGAATTTATCCTTAACATTAATGTAGGAAAGAGCAATATATATGTTTTACTGTGGCTCACAGCATTGACTTCCTCTTAGGTGTTGCATTTAAAACCACTTATGATTTAAAAAAATTATAAAAATAACGAGGTATGTCAAGTTTAGCAATTTTACTTTTTCTACAGATAGGAGTTTTAGAATTAAAAAAAAGAATCGATGCTAGCTAAGACTGGTGAATACAGTAAGCAGACATGCTCTGTTGTTAAGATTAGTCATGCACCAGTGAGAGTGCTTTTTTGCATGCTAAAATTTTGACTTGTTAAACGGTTTTTAAGGCAAGTTTGTCTTATCGTCTTCCTCCTCCAGCACTTGAAAATTTTGAACGTTTTTTTGAGAATCTTTGAGATTAGTTTAGCACTTCCCAAGATAAATAATACAAATTTGAAATACATTGCATACTTCTTTTGGTTTGTATACTCTGGGAGGTAGTACAGGTGGTAGAAAATACATGTTTTAGAATCAGACCTTTGCTAAAATATGACTTATACTATTTATAGCTATGTATTTTTGGGAACATCATTTAATATTAATCTCTTTCATCTAGGAAATGAGACAAACTGCCTTTAAGTATTATTAGGCATTTTAAATTATATGACAAAAATTTCTAGCATAACTGCCTGGTCTAGAGTTGGCATATCAATGTTCTTTTGCCCCACTGCAAATATTATTGCTTTAGTTACACTATAATAGAAATCAAAAACTGTAAATTTTACTTCAGAGTTTCTTTCCAAAGTTTATGCTTTTTCATAGTTTTTCTGGGAAATGTTTTACATTTTGTCTTTTGGAAATCCTCCTGCTTTATTTTTAATAATTGTGGAAGAAATTAACTCATATTTTCTCTGCTGTGGCTCAAACAGTTCTGTTGGGTTTCAGAATAAATTTGATCTTAATATTTTTGTGGAACGATCTCTGGTAGGAAATGGAAAGAATACTTAATGGAAATCTGATAATCTTTGTTCACAAACAGCTCTTTATCATTATTTAAAAATATATGTGGATACTCAAAAACATTTTAGTGTGAAAGTGAATACTGTCGCTCCTTGATTAATTGAAGTGATGAAGGGGAATGGGAGTGAAGATAATTTGAAATCATATTCACCTCTGAATAATTGCTTTATTAGGAAAAGAGGAACATCTGTGTAACTATTGGAATAAAAACGTTAAAGATGAGACTGGCAATTGCTTAGTTTTCTTCCTGACATACTGTGCATGGAGAGAACTTTCCCAGTAATTCCCTTCATGGTAGAAATATTTCCTCATTTAAAGATTTACCTCTTTTAGATTTGAAAAGCAGAATCTTCTGTATGTAAGAATTGATGGATATATTTATTTTAGTGTACAAATCTCTGCTAATCTACTTCATGAACCATAACATGTCTGTTAGTAGATTTAAGATTATTAATAGGGAATACCTTTTTGAATCTGTCTTTATTACATTTCATCCCTTAAGTTACATTTTCCCCTCATCTGTCTAGTTAGAATTGCTCTCTTGTCTGTGTTCCATTGTGCTTACGTAGAGAGCTGTTGCATAGTACTCATTCCATATTCTTAACAGCTGTTTTCTTTAAAATGTTTATTTTATTACACATTTATAATTTCTTAGAATGTTTTATATAATTTCAAAAGTAACTAGGCCTTTCTCTACCCTCCCACTGTTTACTGCTGACTACTGTATTTTACAGAGAAACTTTGCATACCACTTATATAATGGCTGCAGTGCACTGCGGACTTGTATCCAAGACCATTCTTGCCAAGGGACCAGTAGGAACAGTCTGTAGGGAAGTGTAAAGAGATGAATACAGCCTGTGTACAGTACAGTTCAGCAGATGAGCGTCTGTGTGTCAGTCACTTTTCTAGCCATTGGGGATATGAAGATGAATTACCTTCTTTCTGTCATCCTAAAATTTCTTATTTGTGGAGAGAGAAACAGTTGAAAGTATTACTGATAGGGCTTGGGTTCGGGAGAAGGTGGTAATAGAAAAGAAACAGAGAGAAAAACCGCTGTCATGAGTAGCAGTGGTGTCCTGAAATCTGCCTTTATGTAGTCTCTGGACTGCTTCTGAATCGTGGCCTCCCTCTCTGGGTTTGGCTGTAATCTGTTTATGGATAACCTGTCATGGGTCAGATCCAATGAACTCTCTAGAGTCAGTAAGGTATGCACATGAACTGGATTACTTTAGTTATTTTTGTGTAGACAAGGGATTGCATACACTGTTTTATAGCCTACCACCCAAATGAATTTACACAATGTATATTTTTTTCTTAGGGACTTATCTTCCGAAGAGGAAAGGTTTATGAAACCCAAAGTAACAATGATAGCTTGGAATCAGAATGATAGCATTGTTGTGACAGCCGTGAACGATCATGTCCTCAAAGTGTGGAATTCTTACACTGGACAACTGCTTCATAACTTATTGGTAAGTAGTTTATATATATAATATCACAAATCAAGATTTTTTTGGACTATAATTTTATTTTCGAAGCTACAAAACAATATAATTAAACATTTCTTTATATTATCAAATAGAAATTTGTACATATACTAATATATATAAGTTACTGTCATTAATACATTTTTGAAAGTCTAAAATACACTATGACAATATGGGTTCTTAATTTTAAACTTAGAATTTGCAAACCCTCCTTAACTATATGACTTTGTTGAATAAAGGGACATGCTGATGAAGTATTTGTTTTGGAGACACATCCCTTTGATTCCAGAATTATGTTATCTGCAGGACATGATGGCAGCATATTTATATGGGATATTACAAAAGGCACCAAGATGAAACATTATTTTAATATGGTAAGTGAATTAAGGGGTATCTTCATGCATGCTTGCATTTATTTCAAGTATGGATTATACAGTTTAGCCAGAAACAGATCTGCATATATTGGCAGTTTATATTTCTAGGAATCAGGGTACTAAAGCCTAATAAAATACTTGACTGACATACGTGTACACACACACACACACACACACACACACACACACACACACACGAAATTCCCTGTTTAACTGATGCACACAAGGGAAAGGTTTTCAGAAGTTATCTATTTAGCTTTGTGTATATGTATGAATTTGCTCCTATCTGTTTAAATTGGCAAAATTATGGTTATTTTATAGAACTTTTTGCCTTCTAAATTTATTAAAATATTTGATAATAAAACTGCAAAATAATATTCAGTAAAGTCATCTAGGGAATCAAACATCATTGGGTTTTTCCAGCCTTTTTTCTTTTTTGCACATGTCTATTTTAGAACCAAAATAGGATCCTATGGCATATTTTTAGAATTTCTCATACATAACCACAATAGTTACCCAGATCAATTTAACATTGATGAAGTCATATCTGATGCAGGTTTATATTCAAATTTAGTCAGTTGTCTAATAATGTTACATTTTCCCCCTTGAACTAGAGTCTAATTAATCATGCATTATATTAAGTGGTTATATATTTTTAGTTTTCTTTAATTTTTAATAATCTTTTCACCTTTTTTTCCTATTTCTTGCCCTTTAACTTTTTTGACGAGTACAGGCAAGTAATGTTACAGAATATGTTTTTTTCTGATGTTTCTTGACGATTTAATTCTGTTATTTTTTTAATGGAATGAAACAAATAATAATGTGTCCTCCATGCATTATAATTAGGAGGCACACGGTGTTTGTCTTCCTGTTTGTGGTGATAATTTTAAGTATTTGGTTAAGGTGCATCTGCCAGGTTTTCCTACTATCAAAGAATTGTTTTTCTTCTCTGTAATTAAACTAATTTTACCAGGTGCTATTTTGAGACTGTCAATATCCTGTTCCTCATTCAACTGTTATTTACAAATATGAACATCCATTGAAAATTTTCTGATGGCATCATTCTATCCATATTGGTATTCTTGCACATAGTTTTGTAATCTATTTTATATAAAGAATGTTTTTCAAAACCTTAAATATTTTTTAAGAATTTGCAAATATACTTTGGCCGTAAGTTCAGCCTTTCTCAAAAAAGAGTTACTTATATCGTTAATGTATTATTGTTGAGTAAGTGCTGTCTAAAATGTGCACAGCAATAACACTTAATATCCTTGTATAGGGGCATTTATGTAGACCCCTGATTATTTCCTTGGGATACATTCTGAGGGAATTATTGTGTTAAAGGGTTTGACTATTGTTAAGGCTTTTAATATAATACATTTTGTAAAATTATTCTCCAGTTTATATGGAGTTTCAGGTCAAATGCTTATTCTGGACAGTTTCTTAATAAACAGTTTAAAATGGCAGTATTTTATTTATTAACATTAAATGCATTAAAACAACTCAAGTAGCATGCTGAATTGCAAATATATATTTAGGCATCTTTGAAAGTTGCATCTTTAAGATATGTTCAAATTATTGGAAAAAGAACCGCCTTCAAATTTTCTCTGGTCCTAAAATTCAAAGGTACATTTATCTTCTTATCCTTTAAAACTCAAAATCATTGTATCTTGCATTTAACTTATTAAAACAGAAAACTATGTTAATTCTGAGTTTAAGCAGAATATATCAGATAAATAACCTCTAAGCCAAAGAATAACCTAAAAGAATCTCAAGTTGGCAAGTGGGATCTTACTTTCAAACACCCAAAATTAGCCTTGTGGACTAATTCTTCTCGTTTTACTGCTCAGCAGAGAAGCTCCTAATTCTCTGATGCCAGACAGATTACACAGTGTTGTAAGTTACTAACAGAATAGTATTTCATTAGATGCATAGTAAACGTCAGTGTGACATTTAATTATTCTCTAGACACAGTTGCGGGTGCATTTTGTCAGGAATCATTGTGTAGGACTTTTCAAACCACAGGTAAGCATCCAAGTCTGGCTTTCTCTTGGATAGATGGATTTGCCCACTTGGAAAAACTTCCTTTACAGCTGGGACCCTTAGCAGAGCTTTTGGTCCAGTTAGGTCCACGTGTATGACGGGAGAGTAACTGCCACTGTCTTCACCTTGGCAGCATGGGGCTATTGCTCCCGCCTGCCCCCTGCCTCTGCTTTACTTGCACTGGGGGTCCTAGGCCTGGCGTGTGAAGTGGTGCCAAAGCTCAGGTCAGAGGTCAGGCTGTGGCAGAGGTGGCTTGTCTAAGGACTACGTGGGTGAATCTTGTGTTCCTATGTTTTAACAAAGAATCGGAGGGAAAATATTTATACATTGTTTTGCTTATGGTATGAGAGAATACCAATTTGTATTTGTTGTTATCTTATTCAGCAGTGCCATAAATATCCCAGTAACCTATTTTTTTTCATGTTTGTTAATTGGCACCCATTCATGTGTAGTATGGCAGTAGTCAAGTGTTGCTTTTCAGGCAGGTATTTGGGCATGTGTATGAGTTTTGGCAATTAGTGGGTGGATGATTCATTTTTCTAATACTGATCAAACTTATCCTAAAGTTTAGTTATTTAAAAGTTAGAGGCTCAGACAACAAATATGCATAGTTCTACACTACTGAGTTAATGATAGCTCAACTATAATTTCGTAATGCAATAAACTAATAAATTTACAATTAAAAAGAACGTAAAACAGTTTAAAAGTAATCTAAGGCAGTATTCATGATACACTTAGAATATCCTGAAATTTGAGGCATTTTTAAATAAGATAGTTGCAGGTGCAAGTATTTGCAAATGCACCTTCAAGACTTAGCAGCATTAAAATTTTGCATGGCTGTCATCTTAGCAGAAAGTTGAAACTCCAGAAAAGTTACTGATTTTAGTCATGAATACCATGCTTTGTTATTTTTTAATCATTTTCTTTGTAGATTATTAGCCAATAGCTTTTTGTTTTATATTAAAAGAAAAGTTTATCAAAATGCTTATCATTCATTTGTCACAAATAAAGACTTCACTTTGGATTGGTTTATGATCATTTGATCATTTTGAGAACTAATTCTTCGAAGATCTTTCAAGCTTTCTTCTAGGCTAGTGGTATCTAAAAAATATTTTCTGAAAATATAAATTAACATGTTGGATGCAAAGTTTGTCTTTAAAAATCTTTTTTGGAAGTGATACATTATAGCAGACTGTCAAGGTGAAAAAAAGAGGTGAAAACAGTTGATATAGCAAAAGCACTTGAGTAGACTTGATCGTAGCTATTCCTCTGTTTTCCAGATTGAAGGACAAGGACATGGAGCTGTGTTTGACTGTAAATTTTCACAGGATGGACAGCATTTTGCCTGTACAGATTCTCATGGGCACCTTCTGATATTTGGTTTTGGATGCAGCAAGCCATATGAAAAGGTCATTTTTAATATTTTCTTAATAGCATATAAAATAAGTAGTTATGAAAGATATTTTGAAACGAGGTTAGATGTGTTAATCTGATTGCCTTTTTTTATATGGTTATAATTAACTTTTTAATATTTGTTTTCTTTAACATATACAAACCTCAAAATGTCCATCTGTAAACTTCCTTTTTCTAGATTCCTGATCAGATGTTCTTCCATACTGACTATCGACCCCTGATTAGAGATTCTAATAATTATGTCTTAGATGAGCAAACTCAGCAGGCTCCTCACCTTATGCCTCCACCATTCTTGGTAGATGTAGATGGAAATCCTCATCCAACCAAGTTTCAGAGATTGGTACCAGGCCGAGAAAATTCTGCAGATGAACATTTGGTTCCACAGCTCGGCTATGTGGCAACAAGTAAGTGCAAATCTTTAAAAAAAAAAACAAAACAAAACTTTATTTGAAAAATGTATAAAGGATACAAAGAACTTTTCTACTTTCAGATTTACCAGTTGTTAATATTTTACAATGTTTGTTTTATCATTTATCTCTAGATACTTATTGTTGGGAACTATTTGAAGCTTAGGTTCCGGAGCTCATGTTCATTTACCCTTTTATATGTATTTTTCTAAGAACAAAGATACTCTTTTACATAATAAACAATTATCAAAATTAGAACATTTAACCCTCATATAATACTGTTATCAAATCCATAGTCTAATCAAATTTTGTTTATTCTGATAATGCCCATGGTAGCTTTTTTTGTTCTCTCCTGCTGTAGATTTCAGTTTGGGGACCATGCATTAAACTTTGTTGTCACTGATGAAGTGCTGGTTCTGCGTTTTTGACACAGTCCAGCATGACGGATGTCTAGCCTTCCTGCAGCATCACATGAGGATGCTTTGATTGTGTCGTGTCTGGTTGTTGATGGTGTTGTCTGAGCACTCAGTTAAGGACCCGTCTGCCAAGTTTCTCCATTTAAGTACTCTTTGTAATTAATTATTAATTTGTAGGGAGATATAATGTAAATAAGCTATTCTTATCAAACGTTACCCTCAAGTTTTAGGATCCACTGATGATTTTTTTGCCCAAATCAGTTATGATGAAGATTGCAAAATGGTTGTTTTCTAACTCCGTCATCATCGAACCTGCATTTTATTAGTTGGCTTTCTACTACTCTCTTTCATTTATGTAGTTAATTAAGTTTAGTATCGACTTATGGGTTGTTATACAGTGGGTTATAATCCATTGCTGTTATTATTTTATTGCTCATATTATCTTTAGATCTGACTGTGAGTTTTGTGACTTTTCTCAAGTCCCCTGAGCACCTCCTTACTTTCTGGCATAAGATGTTCCAGTCTCAGTTTCATCTTGTTCTTTGCCTGTTTTAGCCAAGTGTAGAGTTTTGTGTTGTTGTTATTTTTTGTTTTTGTATTTGTTTATAGCAGTGCATTGTTTCTCCCGACGATACTATTAAGCAAAGAAAAAAAAATACTTCTACAGGCCTACCTTGGAGATACTGCAGATTTGGTTCTAGACCACCACAGTAAAGTAAATATTGCAATAAAGCGAGTCACATGAATTTTTTGATTTCCCAATGCATATAAAATTTATATTTATACTATACTGTGGTCTATTAAATGTGCAGTAGCATTATATCTAAAAATATGTACATTCCTTAATACTTTATTGCTAAAAAGTGCTCAAAATATTAATCATTCATCGAGTTGTAATTTTTTTGCTGGTAGAGGGTCTCGCCTCACTGATGACTAATCAGGGTTGTGGTTTGCTTGAAGGTTGGATGGTTGTGGCACTTTCTTAAAATGAGACAGTAGTGAGGTTGGTCGCATCGATTGACTTTTTTGTGCAAATGATCTCTTTGCAGCCTGAGATGCCGTTTGGTAGCATTTTATCCACAGCTGAACTTCTTTCAGTGTAGGAGTCAGCCTTCTCTCACCTGCCACTGCTTTACCAGCTAAGTTTATGTAATGTTCTAAATCCTCTTTGTCATTTCAGCATTCTTCACAGCATCTTTACCAGGAGGAGATTCCATTGCTTTGCTCATCCATAAGAAGCAACTCCTCATCCATTAAAGTTTTATTATGAGATTGCAGTATTCCATCACATCGTCAGGCGTGCGTGCGCGCGCGCGCGCTTTCTCTCTCTCGCTCTCTCCCTCTCTCTCTCTCGCTCTCTCTCAATAGCCCGGTGGTTTCCTCTTTATTGATATGCCTTCTGCCTCCTAATTATAGTTCTCTTGCTATTTCTAGCACATCTGCAGCTGTTTTCTGTGGCCTTGAGTTTCTCAGAGAAATCCGTAAGGGTTGGAATCAGCTTCTTCTAAACTCTTATTAGTGTTGATATTTTGACCTCTTTCTATAATTCTCAGATGTTCGTAATGGCATCTGGAATGGTGAATCCTTTCTAGAAGGTTTTCAATTTGTTTTGCCCAGATCCATCAGAGGAATCACTGTTTATAGTAGCTACAGCCTTATGAAATGTATTTCTTAAATAGTAAGACTTGATAGGTGAATTAACTCCTTGACCGATGGGGCTGCAGAATGGATGTTATGTTAGCAGGCATGAAAACGAGACTCTTGTTGTCTGTCCATCTCCAGGTGCTTGTCAGTGAGCAGCAATATTTTGAAAGGAATCTTCTGAGCAGTAGCTCTCAACAGTGGCTTAATGTATTCAGTAAATCATGATGTAAACAGATGTGCTGACAGCCAGGCTTTGTTGTTCCATTTACAGAGCTCAGGCAGAGGAGATTCAGCATAATTCCTAAGGGCCCTGGGACTTTGGGAGTGGTAAGTGAGCACTGGCTTTAGTCACAGCTGCTTTAGTCCCTAAGAAGAGAGTTGACGTGTCCTTTGAAGCCAGCCTCTGACTTCTCCTCTCTAGCTCTGAAGGTCCGAGATGGCACTGTCTGCCAGTATAAGGCTGTTTTGTCCACACTGAAAATCCGTGGTTTAGTGCAGCCACCTTCGTTAATTATCTTAGCCAGGTCTTCTGGGTAACTTGCTGCTTCACCTTGCGCTTTGTTATGGAGACAGCTGCTCTCCTTAAACCTCATGAACCAACCCCAGCCAGCTTCGTACTTTTCTTCTGCAGCTTCCTAACCTGTCTCAGCTTCATAGAAACAAAGAGAGTTAGGGCCCTGCTCTGGTCTGGGCTGTGCCTTAAGGGAATGTTGTGGCTGGTTTGATCTTCTCTCCAGACCACTGCAACCTCCTCCATGTCAGCAGAAAGGCGGTTTCACTTTCTTATTGTTTGTGTGTTTACTGGAGGAGCTCTTTTAATTCGCTTCGAGAACTTTTCTTTCGCATTTACAACTTGGCTGACTGGCGCAAGAGACTTAGTTTTCAGCCCGTCTCGGCTTTCAACGTGCCTTCCTCACTGAGCTGAATCATTTTCAGCTTTTGATTTAAAGTGAGAGACATGCATTATGTTGCAGGGTTATTAACTGGCCTAGTTTCAGTATCGCTGTGTCAGAATAGGGAGAGCTGAGAGGAGAGGGGGAGATGGGGGAACAGCTGGTCAGTGGAGCAGTCAGCACACATATTTATCGATTCAGTTCTCTGTCTTATATGAATGTGGTTCGTAGTGCCCGAAAACAATTAAAATAGTAACATCAAAGATCACTGTTCACAGATCAGCATAAGAAATATAATAATAATGAAAAAGTTTGAAATGTTTCAAGAATTACCAACATATGACACAGAGAGGAAGTGAGCAAATACTGTTAAAAAAAATGGCGCCAGTAGACTTGCTCCATGCAGGTTGCCATAAACCTTCGATTTGTAAAAAACAATATCTGTGAAACACAAAAAAGTGAAGCAAAGTGAGGAATATGCCTGTATTTTTTTTTAGATGAGGATTGATTTACTGAAGCTAAATCACCATTTATGTATAAAATTTAAGCTTAATGTAAATGACTGTTTACTGTTTTAAATGCTTTTTATCAGTCTGATTGAAGTGTACTTTACATACAACAAAATTCATGATTTTTAAGCGTGCTATTCAAATGAGTTTTTACAGTTAAATAGTCATGTGACAACCACCACAGTCAAGACATTGAACATTTCCAGTGCCCCAAAATGTTCTCTTGGGCCTATATGGAGTCAGTCTTCTCTTTTCTCTTGGCCTTTGTAATGTTTGTTCCATTTTGTCTCTTTGATTTTGTCTTTTCAAGGAATTTTATACAAACAGAATTGTACAACATGTAGTCTTTGTATCTGACTTTCTTCACTTAGAGTGGTGCTTTTGAGATTCATTCCTGTTATTGCATGTATCAGTTGTTGGTTTCTGTTAATTGATCGATAGTGCCCCATTGTATGGACATATCATTTATTTATCATTCACTAACAGTTAAAGGACTTTGTTCCTTTTGGGGGCTATTGTAAAGAGTCTGAAATATCCAAATATCATGTGGGTTTGTTTTATTTATCCTTTTGGTTTTATCAGTATTTTAAAGTTCTGTTACTAGGTGCATACACATTTCAGATTGCCTTCTTTGTGAATTAATGTTTTCATCATTACGGAATGACCTTCTTTATCCTTGGGAGCATTTTTTGTTTTGAAGACTTAGTTTATGTTAATAGAACCAATCTAACTCTTTTGGATTAGTGTTGTCCTGGCATCTTTTCAGTTCTTTCCTTCTAACCAATCTGTGTGTCTCTTTTAAAACAGATTTCTTGTAGGCAGCAGCCCAGTCCCACAACCTGTGTTTTAATTGGAATATATAGACCATTTGCCTTTAATATAAATATTAGTAGGGTTAGGCTTAAATGTTTACCAAAGTGCTGGTTGTTTTCTCTTTATACTTTATGTTCTTTGAGTATTTTCTCCTTTTTTCTGCCTTTGATTTTTTTGTGTTTTTCTGTTATCTCTACCAATGTCTCATCAGCACTACCTGTTTGTCTTATTTACTTTTAATGGTTGCCCTAGGCCAAGAGTTGTCAGTGGGTGGTTTGTAGACCCATAGTTTTATCTGCGACCTTTTATGGGGTCTTCGAGGTTACAGCTATCTTTATAATAATATCAGAATGTTATTTGCCTTTTTTTACAGTGTTGACGTTTGCAGTGATGATACAGAAACAGTGGTGGGTAAACTTTTGGCACCTTAGCACCAGTCAGGGCCAGGGCACCAGCCTACTGGCGGTCACTGTGTTCTTCACTGCCTTGAACACACATTTTTAAATTTCTGAGTGTTAAATTTGTAAATGTGCAGAAAGCAGTCCTGCTGTGTACTCGGGAGTCTCTCTCTCCGACTGGCAGGAACATGAACTATTTCCAGCCCTGTGAGAGCTCTGGGTTTTTTTGGCACACTGCTTTTTCATGTTTCTTCCCCAGCGTGGTGAAATTCTATCAATGTGTGCATGTATCCTTAGTTACTCAGAGTTCATTGGACTTCACTGTACATCTCTGAGCTCCGTGCAACTCACTCCTCTCTGATATTCAGCCCTGCGTATTTAGTTCTCCCCTGCTGCCAAACTCTGATCGTCGTCCCCTCTACTCGGTGAGATTTCTGGATGCTCCTTGCATTCCCTTTCCTTGCGTTGCAGTCTGTAAACTGCCTGTGAGCTTTCGCCTGGAGCCATCAAAAGGCTGGATTCCGTTACTTGTCCTCTCTCAGGCATCACAGTCCTGTGCTTCCTGTTGTCCAGTGTCGGAAAGCCCTTGATTCCTGTATGATTTTTCCAGTGTCGTCGTAGTTTATAGTGGGAGGGCAGTTCCTATAGAGCAGGAGCCTTTATGGGTGGAACCCTCCTTTAATATTTGAATTGTAACTGTATCATGCCAAATAAAACCAGTTATTATCTGGGTGATATTTGCCAAGTTATATTGAAATGTTCTGTGCTGTGAAAGAAAAGGTATGTAGATGTAGGGTTTTCGGGGGGAAGGAGAGAGAGTGCCCTTTTCTACTATTTTCCCTTTGGTTTCAAGTATGTTCATAGGAATTTTACAATATACCCAGTTCTAATTAAAATGTTTTTATTGTTTTAGATGAGGGCTCCATTTCTTGCCTACTTAGCTCATTTACTGAGAGTTGATCAAAAAATTTTAATGCTGTTAAGACAGTTGCTCTAATGACAGTTATGGCATTGATTTTGTTAAGTTCTTCATTGATCTCCATGGTAAAGTGGAGCTGGAAGGGACTCTAACTCAGGTAGTAGAATGGAAGTTTTTCCCCCTGATGCAGTGTATGACATTTTGTAGTTTCTGGATCTGTTACTGTGGGAGCAGGTCAAGTCTTTGCATTCCTTTGCTAAATACCCTACAAATTTCAGTTTGTTAGGATTCCGCTGGACCTATTAAATATCTCTGAAAACGTGCTATTTGAAAACTAAAGAGCTAAGACACTGAAGAAAATCTGATGTTGTACTTGAAGCAAGAAAGATTGGTACTGGCGATGCTGAAAGCATATCAGAGAGCAGTGGAGGCTTAGCGGGGGGCGGGGGCAGGTGTAGCTGCCTCCCTCAATTGCACGTGCTCGTGGGACTCATGGGGTGGAGTGAGGGGCACTTAGGGTTGTGGTCTGTTGAAGGCCAGAAAGGTAGTATTGTCTGTCTTTTCTTTAAGACAGTAGAGAAGAAATCTCTCTCTTTTTCTCTATGTTGGAAATCATACATTGTTGGCTCTGTTCTAGTGAGAGACCTTGGGCAGTAAGAATTTTAATGAAATCTGTCTTATATTAGCGTGAAAAAGCAGAAGGCGGCTCTCACTGAAATGTGCAGTCCACGTGCTCACTTGCAGGTACTTCAGAGGCTCTGCCGAGGTGTCTGTGGTGCTTACTACCCTTAGGGAACGGTCTCGTTTTCCTTTGTGGGTTTTGAATCCTTTCTCTGACCTAGTTTGAATGTGTAGGGTATCTTCAATTGATGATTTTTCAAAAAACGATTTCTGACAATTAATTGCTAATGTAATATTAATTGTAGTCTACTGAAAGTCTTTTTTCCTGTTTATATAGATTACGATTTTGTATTCATTCGTTGAATTTGTAGGTGATGGAGAGGTAATTGAACAAATTATAAGCCTGCAAACTAATGATAATGGCGAACGAAGCCCAGAGTCCAGCGTTCTTGATGGAATGATAAGACAGTTGCAGCAGCAGCAAGATCAGAGAATGGGAGCAGGTCAGGATCCCGTTTCAAGTGGACTTCCAAACGGGGAGGAAACGCCACGGCGAGGTAATACATACATACATACATACATACATACATACATACATACATACATACATGAGATATATCTTGTCTTAATATGGCTGAATCGAAATCGAAGAGTAAATCACCCCGTAAATCATGCAAATGTCTAACCACTGTGCTGCACACCTGAAACTCATATAAAGTAATATTAAAAAACTAAAGTCTTGAAAGTAAAAATAAATTGTAGAGTAAGTGAAGTCATCAAAAACTGTAAGCGGTGTATTTGTATGATTTGACAGTCTGGAGGTAGCTTTATTAGTTGTAAAGTTGTACTAACATGTGTATTTGATTTTCAAGTACTATGAAAGACATTGAAACCTTTTTTGCTCTAAAATAGAGTATTTACATTAAAAAAATGAGTTAAAGAACAGAGTGTTTCCCTTGCATTTGTAAGTTCTAAAAAACTGAATTGGGTAGAGCACTAATGTTTCTTACTGTGAATGAGGCTTAGAGTGAAATTTCAGGGTGAAGTACTTGATATTGGAATGCAGTCATAATTACATTAGTGCAAATAATCTTGAGACCGGTAATTGTTATGCAAATGAAACTCACTGTGGGGAAAAGTAAATGCCTATGGGAGATTAGAAAAGCTTTGAGAAGTCTGTCAAATGCCACAAAATTCCAGCAGTGCCACTGGAAGTAATCCCTGTCTTATCACACCTTCACGGGGCACTCCGCCATGAATTTCAATACCTCTCTTTCTGCCAAATGTTTCCGCTTGTCTGTTGGAGAATTTGCCTTTTTATGTAGACTCTTAATTTTTATTTTGTAATGGAAAAATAATTTATCTCACAGAAATCTGCTTTGAACAAATTCATTTACAGCTAATAAAAGTATGCTTTTGTTTATAGAAAGAAACTTGAAAATATATTTGCCAAATTCGCTTTATTTCCTGTCTCGGCATCACTCAGTGCTGTCCTCTGGACGGCTGCTTCTGCTCAGTCTGCCCTGTCACTCGTGATCTCTTTTCATCGGATCTGCCGCATAACTAACTGATCTTTAGAGTTTATTTGCAGTGACTGGTATACCTAGAAGTCCTAGTGCTTCTCTTTAAAATCTGACTTTAAATGTAGTGCTGTGCTTTAAGTTTTACTTCTTTTATGTTTCTAATTGTTTTGGATTCTAGGGTCACAGAATTGGGTCTGTCAGTCCTTTGTTTATGACGTATTATTATTGGTTCACACATTTGTTCTTTTGTTTTACATTGTGATAACTTACATCTATTTATGTGGTCCTCCTTTGTTTCCCTCTTCCAAGAAAATGGTTATTCCGAATCTAATGCTGGTCTTTTCTTTGCCCTTTTAAAATACATTAGGAAATATATTTTCGTATTTATTACTAAAAAGCATTTTTTTAAATCTTTATAAAAAGCTTGTTAGGTTGTATATATTCGAGACTTCATTTTCTTACATTATATTTTTAAGATTGCTCTATCGTTGCATCAGATTAATTTTGACTATATTGTGTTTTACTCTGCTGTATGAATAAAGCTGATTTTATTCTCTCAATGGGATTTTGGGTAGTTTTGAAGTTTTGCTGTTCAGGAACAGAAATGCTATTAACAGTCTTGTTTGAGTCTCATATACATTTGAAAGAATTTCTCTTGAATATTAATTTGAGAATGGAATTGCTGTGTATAGATGGATTATGCCAAACTAATGTGTACATTATAAATGTATATGTTATATGTATATTATACATTATATACTGTAGTCATATATATCTACATATTACCCAGTGGTTATACAGTTCATATTCTCACCCAGCAGCATATAAAGAGTGCTGTTGATTCACTTCTTTTGATTTTTGCTATTCAAACAGGTGTCGAATGATAATGCAATCTGAATTTGAAATTTTAAAAAACCACTAATGCAGTTGAATATATACGTTTTTTGGTCATGTTTCCTTTTTCTTTTTCCTTCTCAGCTATATATTTTATAGCATATATCACATTTCTTATTATCTGGTTTTTCAGGTATTCTAATTTCATGTCGTTATGTATCCATATAGTGATATGTCATTAGGTGATTTTGGATTATGACCTCATCCTTGGGAGGAGAGTATCAGTGGGAATGACATACAGCCAAAGTTGAGAGCTTTTCCTTCCAGAGTGGTTTTTATAAAAGGTTTTGTGGGGTACCCAAGGTTGTCACCAATCTGGGGCCTTTTTTCAGTAAAATATTTTGTTTAATCTATGATCTTATCTATTTAGGAAGTTTTATAAAACATTGAATAATTATCTGACAAATTGCCTTTACTGAAAAGGACAAAATGGCATAAAAATCAGGCTACCCCAAAGAGGTAAGGTAGCCTGTGCGTGTAGGATAATCTTGGTGGAAGATGGCATTGTCACATGCAGGTCCCACAAGGACCAGTTTGCACTTTAATTACCGTCTTTGTAGTTTTTGGACCACATGAGTAATATAAATCTGAACCTCTAACTTGGGTGATATACAGGCCTGTGTTTCTGAATTTCTTTGAGGCAGTCCCCTTCACCCCCATCGTCCTCCTAATACGCATTCAGGCAGAGATTGACAGATTTTCTATTTATCTTCTTATGCCAGTAGGTGGATTAGAATTTTGTTTAGGGTATAACATTGCAAGGATTCTGTTTTTCTGGTGGGGGACTATAAGGTGGGGTGGGGATTCTGTTTCTCATTTACAGCCATACACCTGACTCGGCCCCAGGGCCTTTTCTCCCTTTTCCATGTGGGCTTTAAAACCCATGCCCTTGGGGTTGTTGGGGTGCACAGCTCTGTCCGGTCTCAGCTCATCACCTTTAATTTTGTGTCCTCTTTGTTTCTAGCCCAAGGTGATCTCCAGGTTCCATGATTCATTTAAAAGAGTATTAGTTATGTTTTACAGGGCATTTCTAGGAGTCTGGAGGAAGTTAGTTGCTAGGACATGAAGACAGTGATCTCCATGTCTTCTCTGGCACTTGGATCTGTGTAGCGTGTTAGACAAATATTTCCTGTTAAAAAATTTCCTGTTATAAAAATTTTGTTTCCCTTGCACAGTCCAGTTTCTTTTATTTTGCTTGGCTGCTTTTCCTTGGCCTGGCTGAGCTTTAAAGGTCTTTAAAGCTGAATACAGACTTACTAAAAAAATTTTGGGTGAAGTTATGTTGTCTGTGGAATAGGACTATAATCAAAACTAATATGAGGAATTAAGGCTTTTCTCTTAAAGTTATACCATAAGGCTTTATTTCTTTCATGTTTTATTTTGAAAAAAATTAATTTTGTAATAAAGTTTCAGGAATAATATGGCTACCCATGTATTCTTTACCTAGGTTATTGTATTGCTACCTTTCCTTTATCCCTTTCTGTGTACATGCATAGTGTCTGTCTCTCTGTGTCTCTCTGTATCTCCGATGTGTTTTCTAAACCATGGTAGAGTAAATTGGAGACATTGTGACACTGTCCTTTAATGCTTCTTCCTGGGTCTTCCAAGACAGGGACATTCTTTTATAAAATCATGATGTAGTGACCATAGTCAGCAAACTTTATGTTGATTCCAGTACTATCTAATGTGCAGTCCTAATTTCCCCAGTAGTCCAAACACTGTCCTTCATGGCTTGTTTGTTTGTTTGTTTGTTTTAATTTTAGGATTTAATCGAGCCTTGCTTGTTGCATTTAATTATTATGTCTTTTAATCTATTTTTAAAGAGTTGAGGCCTGTTTCACAGAATTTCCCTCAATTTGAATTACGTGATCATCTCACGATCGGACTCAGGTGGAACATTCCGGGCAGGAATGCTGCACAGTGGTGCCGTGCTGCTCCTAGCGCGTCGGAGCGAGAGGCACAGACACACATGCGTTCCTGTGCATCTTCTCACCCTTCACAGGATAGTCTAGAAATCCTTCCTATCCATTTGCAGAGCTCTTCATCCTTTATAGCTTCATAGTACTCCACTGTGTGGAATGACCAGTCTTTGTAACTAAACTTTTTATGGCCATTTAAGTTATTTCTCATACTTGCTATTACAGGTAATGTGATAAAAACCTGTGCGTATGTTTTCTTCAGATTTTTTGGAGAATTAATGCTATGACTTGGGCAGTTAAATTCAGTATTTATTTTCAGATCTCAAATCAAAAAATTATTTCTTAAATGTCAGTATATTCTAACATAGATGTTTAATGCCATTTTCAGTAGGCGAAGCATAGTGTGTTGTGCACTGCAGATTTATTCATTTGATTGGTAAGTAGAATGCTGTACATAGAAGGCAGAAGTTGTGTTTCATCATGTGGATTTTACCCTAGGCAAGAAGAGCTGGCATAGCTCGAGTGCAATTTTATAGCCTCCGGCAGAAAGGATATATTCCCCCGTTTCTCTGTTGCATTGGTAGCAGGAGCTCCCCTCTGTCTTGTGTTTTAAGAAAACAAGCACTTCGCCTGGCACTTCCCTCAACCCCGAGCCCCATCCTCCCTCCCACAGGCTGGTCTCCATCTTCAGTGACTTCCGGCTTGTGGGAGGCTGCCTTGCCTCCTGTGCCCACCTGATCTGCCCTGCTACCCACTCGCCCAGCTGCAGTTCAAGAGCTGCCAGCCTTTCCCCACTTTTTTATTTTAAATTCCACTCTTGGAATTTTTATTTTAAATTCCACTCTTGGCAGCTGCTTGCCTGAGTGGCTTGGAATACCTCTCGAGGTCACAGTTAATGTCACAGCTTTTGTCAAAGCCGTCGCAGTGTGAGAGTCTATCTTCAGTGCTGCTTTTTTCAAAAAGAGGTGTTCTCTGTGCAGTTTTGAAGGCAAGGTGTTTAGGAATGCAGCTATAACATTATAATATAAAATGTTTGTAACTAAAATATTCCAGAAAGTCTAGTGAAATGGAAATTAAGGTTAATAGATAATGTTTGTCCTGATGTCTACGTTTTGATCTCAGACGCATTAAGATTCTTTTTTTCCAGAGTCTTTTCGGTAGATCTTTATTTTTGGTTTGTATCTCAGAAGGGATGTATATGCTTATTATGTGTTAAATGCATATTAGATTGAATTTTGTTTTGGAATCATTTCTTGACAATTTTTCCTTAGGTTTTAGAAGACTAAGCTTAGACATCCAGTCCCCTCCAAATATTGGTCTGCGTCGTAGTGGACAAGTTGAAGGGGTTCGTCAGATGCATCAGAACGCTCCCCGTAGTCAGATTGCTACAGAACGTGACCTGCAGGCTTGGAAGCGAAGAGTGGTTGTCCCAGAGGTACCACTAGGCGTATTTAGGTTTGTTTTAGGATATCTATTAATACTGTTTATAATCTATGAAAATATATCTATATGGTTATTTACATATCTTAATCCATCAGTGGTACAAATAATCATATAAATATATTTTAGTAATGATTGGAACCTATTTTAATTGTGGTAAGAAAATGTTGAAATTCTTTTTTTACTGTGGTTAATATTTTGTAACCAGTCTTATTTCACCTGTACCAGTGGTCCCCAATCTTTTTTGGCACCAGGAACAGGTGCTCCTATGAGAATCTAACGCCTGAGGATCTGAGACGGAGCTCAGGTAGTGATGCCAGCGCTGGGGAGTGGCTGCAAGTACAGATGAAGCTTTGCTCACTGGCCCGCCGCTCACCTTCTGCTGTGCAGCCTGGTTCCTAATAGGCCACAGACCGATTTCTGTCTATGGCCTGGAGGTTGGGGACCCCTGATCTATACAGATACCCACTTTTCTCTTTTCAGTATTGTTTTTCAAACAGTCCTAGACATAATATTTTGTCTAGAAGTATGTCAGTTTGTATTTTTAAAACAAGGAATTGTATTAAAATATAAGTACAGTGCCATTATTATACCTTAAGAAAACAAACAGTTCTTCAGTAGAACCAAATATGTAGTCAGTGTTTAAATTTCCAATTGTTTCAAATGTCATAGATGTTTTTACTTCTTCTGTAAGACTTATTCTTCAGTGGTAATAATTTTGTTAGAAGGCACAGAAAATCTGTTTTCTTTTTGTGATGCTAGCAGGCATTGATGCTCATTGCTTAGATACATTCTTTAGGGATTATAAAATAGTGATATTTCAACTCTATAAAGTTTTCATTATCTTGAATACTTCTGAAAAAGAAATTTACCCAAATCTAATATTTGATTATCCAGTAGTAAAGTTTGTATATAAAAGACATGATAGATGTTGGATTATTTTGTTTTATTTGCCTTCAAAATAAAAGATTTATTCCCTGTCATCTTCCAGCAATGTCCCAATTTGTATGTTTGTGGATTTCACTGTATAAATCATGCTGTTGTGATTGAGCTTATTTCTAATGCTCCTTATTTCTATTTAAAGTGTCCTGTCTCTGGCCAGGAGAAGTCTCTTCAAGTTGGCTCCTGAGTCCTTTCAAAATGATCATAGTAGCCTTTCATAGCGTTCTTGCCGTTAGGCATGGCCTAGTGTTTGTTACTGGTTTATCTTGTAAATTTCTTGAACTAGACCTGGCATTAGTCTTTTCTCCTAAGCAGCTCTATTTTTTAGTGGGAAATGATATTTCATAATTAAAGTTTGGATAGTAGGGTCTTCCTTGCTACTGAGTTGTAATATACTGATTTCTGAGTTATTTGAAATGGAGGCCACAAATACTGTTTTTCATTAATATCTAAAATCTTTCAGTGTTCTGTTCTGTTTGTGTCACATAACTAATACCTCGAGGATAATTTTGTTGAAAGTATTTCCTTCGTGCATTTAGCCAGAAGAATTGTAGTGATTGGTGGAGTAGTATTGGATAATACTTATAAATTGTAAAGTGAATTTGAGAGTTTTTAAAGTACACAATAAAAGAGTAGAAAGCAAAATCTGGAATTGGAATGAGAAATACAGAAAATCACCATTATGTATGTAGAATGCTATAATTAAGCATTAAAGTTGTGTCTGAGTTGTATGGTCATCAGAACGGAAAGTGTTATTTTGGGATACTTTTTATGTTCAAACCAAGAGAAGCAAACAGGTGTCAGGAGTGAAAGACCTGAAGACTAGTTCCTTAAACAAGCATTTGTTCTCTTAACATGAAAGACGACAAAGTAGTTTAAGGCTGTAATCAGAGTTCTCCAGTTAATCAGGGACACAGGTTTCTTTGTTTCTGATCCTCATCTTGGAGTGTGGCTTTCAATCTTAAGGTCTACTCAAAGTCCAAGATAGCTGGTTTTTATATAATAGCCATTGCACTATCTGTAACTGATGGAGGCCGAGATTTAGGCCAGAAGAGGGAAGAGAGGCAGACAACAAAAAGGACATTTCTAGTTGAGGGAAGTTCATTTAAGCAGCCTTAATGATCCCACATGACGTTTCTGTTTACAACTCATTGACTAGAATGTCGTCATAGGGCCTTACTGAGCTCCAGAGGAGGCTAGCTGATAGTTGCTATTAAGGGCAATAAAGAGCCTAGGTAAAAAATGAAATTCTGTTTCTAAAGAAGAAAGGAAAAATGGACTTTGTGAGCCAGATAGCTGTCGGCCATGAAATAATTGTCCCAAAGAAGAGCATTGCTCTTTCTGTTGCTATATTCTAAAATAATACATGAGAGCTTATGAAGGAGATGCCGAGTGACATAATAGCGGTCAGAGGCCTTGACAACATTCATTATAGTGGGGAGCAGTGGCATACTCCCCAACTATTTGTTAGTGTCAGTTGGTTAGGATCAAGAGAAACTCAAATTTGTTTTCTACTATAAAAGTAACATGCATCCATTGTGAAAAATTTAGGTAATAGATAAAAAGTGTGAGAATATAAATGACGCTGCCGTGTAGAAGGACGAGTGAGCACACAGTGCTGCTTCCCCGTAGAGGGGTTCTGTCGGGGCCTAGGCTCTAGGCACGTTATGGTTTGTCTTAATCCAGTAGTAGCAGAAATTCTATTCATCCTAAAAGAATGAAGTGCATGTGCATTCTGTGATCTTTTATAATACCTCTTTTGTTAGCTGAGTGATGTTAGCGATTTGTTAGGCATAGAATTGCACACAGTCGAAGGTGGTACTTCTGAAGGCCTACAGTATTCCTTTGCTTCATTATTGATTGAGAATGTATTTTATGTGGTGTTTCATTGTCAGAGGGTAGCACACAGATAGAGGGTAGGAATTTCATTTGGCTGCAAGCGAAAAACCTCGTGTAGTTTCTTAAATATACATAAAAGTGGTGAAATTGACCATTTGTGAAGGGTCGAGTCTGATTTAGAATTCCCCTGTGGCTAGAATAATATTCCACTATAATCTGACCATGAGCTGCAGATGAACCTTGAAAAAACTGATTTCCTTAGAGTAGGAGTTTGAAATGCCCTTATAACGTTTGTGCTTATAGTCATTTGAGTGTCCAGTGACATTTTTGGAACATGGCCAAGATAATAGTTTTGAAACTTCTCCATTGGGTATTTAAAGTAAACAAACAAAAAATAAAACCCACAAAGCCATGTGTTTTCAGTAATGTTCAAATTGGGGAGAAATGGCATTCAGTCACTTGACTTTTCTAACCATCAAGAAGGAAAATGATGATCAGTACCTTCCTCATGGTGGGTGGTCCCTTGCTTTGAAATTGGTCACAATAACATAATTTTTCTTTTGTATCATGTAAGTAAAATGGAAGTGATTAGAAGAACTCGTAATATTGCTATTCTGGTTTTCTACAAATTATAAAACATACAGTTTTAATAGTTCAAAGGAGGACTTTTTTTTAGAGAAAGGAATTACAATCTTGAAAAATTATAGGGACATTTTGAGTAGCTAATTTGAGGGATCCTGTTCGAGTTGTCCTAATAGGGCCAATAAAAATACAAACGAGTGACCATTTCTGTGTAAAACATGAAAAATAGGACTTCCTAGCTGCTGCTGAGATTTTATTTATATTAAATTTCTAACAAGTGCAGCTTGACTTAAGCTTTGTATAACTTTAGGAATTTTCTATATTTAAAAAGTATATAAGCTTATTCTTAGAATCATAATGAGTAACTTTTCCTGTTAATTTACTTATTCTCAGTTCAGTAACTAATGTTAACTGGATATTTAAATTTGTAGGAAGTTGGAACACTTCAGAATAGAGAAAGGTGAAGAGGAAAGAAATCTTTATATAATTGGAAGAAAAAGGAAGACTCTCCAGCTCTCACAAAAGGTAACCAAATTTCTATTTTCTTAAGAATAAGAAAATTAGAAATTAAACTGACATTTATAGTTTTCTTTTAATCAGTGAGAATATTAGTACTATTCACCTGAAGTAGAAAAATATATCTTGCTTAATAGACATTTTTGGGATTTAAAGTAGAAGGCTTAAGTTTATACAGCTGTTAGGAAAGAGTAGAAGTTTGAAAACGTGAGGAAGGTATCCTAATACCTAAAAGCGCTAACGGAT
Organism: Eidolon dupreanum; assembly: GCA_028627145.1. NCBI lineage: Eukaryota > Metazoa > Chordata > Mammalia > Chiroptera > Pteropodidae > Eidolon > Eidolon dupreanum. Next base: position 2,248,736 of record CM053507.1, read on the forward strand.
TCTAGGAAAGTATGGTCTCATGACCACTCAGGTCAAGAACTAGAACATGACCAGCCCACTAAAAGCATTTTGGGCCCATTCCCAATTACTGTATCTCTCCTTTTTCCCGCACACGTAACTGCCTTCTAAAACTGTTGGTTAGCTTTGTCAGTTTCTGAAGTTTATCCAAATCATGCATTTATTAAACAAACAAACCCCCTTAGATGTTACAATGGTTTGTAACTCCAAACATAAGAAAATCTTATTCCTTGTTTAATTTCCCTGCTTGGATTTCCTTGAACATCTCACGAACAGCATTAACATTGAGTTCGTGGACAGTGCACGGAATGGGTCAGTGCTGTGAGACTGGTGGAAATGGTGGTGTGTTTGCAGAATCTTCTCAGAATTGATCGCTCAGTGGCCTGTGCATGTCTGGCTGCCATCAGCTAACTTGTTTAAGCTTGATGGACAGTGCTCGTATGTAATTTAGGGTTTGACAATTCAATAAAAATAGTCTTTATCGTAGTATTTAATTTAAAAGTGATTCGATTCATTATTGTATGTCAGATACTGAAAAGAAAAAATGTCTGTCTGAATGAATGAATATCTCTGGCCTTAGGATATTTTCTCATGAAAAAAATTGTTTAAGTTAAATAAAATAATTTTAAAGACGTTGTTAATACATTTTTCCAGTTGCTTTACTTTTTCTGGAATAAATTTAAAAATTGGATTACATTGCTGTTATATGTTCACAGCCTTCTAATTTGAACTTGTAATTTGATATATTACAGTCATATTACATTAGAATTATTAGAGAAATAATTACAAAGTTAAACGTGAAGAGCTTTAAAAACTTTAGTTGAACTTTTATCAAAAATTTTAGTTATTCTTAATTTCATATTGAATTAAAAAGTCTTTTTTAAAAAAGCTTTATACTTAATCTTTTTACGTACAAAACACAGATATACATACAGTATAATTTTAGTAATTGATGCCATGTATGGTGTCAAAATGGTTGTATTCCTACCTTTGGTGAGGTATGTGTTAAAATATTACTGTGTAGATATCTCTGTTTCTGCTTGTGTTTTATGTGGTTTAAAGCTGTTATTTGGCATGTACAGATTTAGAATTTCCCTTTTCCTACTGATTCGAACCTTTTATCATTATAAATTTCTCTGCTTGCTTCTTTGAATTACTTTGTGTTAAAACAACTGTGCTAGTGCTAGTGCTAGCTTTCTTGTGGCTAGTGTTTGCGTAGTCTGTGTTTCCATCCTTTACTTTCTCGTCTCCTTCTGAGGCTCCAGTTCTGTGTATATGTTAGACTTTAACTGTTGATTGTGTTTTGTTTCTTAGTCCTGTTTTCTGATGTTCTGAATTTCTTTTCTGACTTATATTTCAGTTCATTAGTTCTCTTGAGCTGTGTTTAATCTGCTAAACCTGTTGTGTTTTTAGTTTTAGTTACTATATTTTTCAGTTTAGAATTTTCATTTGGCTCTTATTTTAGAGTTCATTTATCTACCTAAGTTCTCATTTTTAATTTCTTAAAGATTAATCATCAGCCATAGTTATTTTTTAAAAAAACCCACATTTGGTAATTTCATTATTTCAGTATCTTTCTCCCAGCACAGGGGAATTTGTTTCCATTCCCTGTTGATTTTTTTCCCCCTCATTTATTACAATCACATTTTCCTTATTGCCTGTAAATTTTTGATTGAATGTTAAGTGCTAGAGATGATTTGAAGCCTAGCATGGTTTTTCTCCTCCAGAGAGGATTTAAATGTGCTTCTGGTAAGCTGCCAGGGCCACCGTCAAGCCTATGTTGCCTTAATCTAAACAAGGATGGGCCTTAGTGCCTTGACATTACTGTTCATCTTCTGTTTACCTGTAGGTCTAGGTTTTAGCCCTTTGGGCGAACAGCCAAAGCCTGGAGTGTTCTCCTACACAGAGGCTTTGACTTGCAATTTTCCTTAGCCTTTCTTATGAGTTTAGCCTGTCAGTTTTTTGGTTACCTGCTAATAAACCTTTCAGCTTCTTCTAGAATGAGGAAGGTTTCTATTTTATTATTTTATCTTTTTTATTATTTATCTTTTCCCTGTCTTGGTCCTATAATTCTTCATAGCCTTGTTAGGTGTATAATTCCCTCAAACTGATTTTTTAAAAATATATTTTGGACAGATTTTCTTGTTCTTAGTGGTAGTTTTGATCCACCATTAATGTATGATATATTATACAATCAGTCATGAAACTCATTAATATGAGTTTTTTGCGTTAACAGAAATCAGTGCTGACAAATTAATGAAAGTATAGTTCATTGTAATATGTTGAAATGATAATATACACCATTGATTATCAAACAAGGCACCAATGTGCAAATTTATTTGTATATTCAAGGAATATGTGCTTTTATTGAATGATTCCACATGTGACTTTGGTGTTTGAGGAATATAGCCTGTCCATGCATCCCCCCCCTTTTAAAAAATTCAATCTAGCTATTTTGTTTGGCCAATTTTTAAAGATAATTTTTTATTTTGTTTTGATTCAAATGACATTTTAAAAATTCAAGCAGAATTAAAAAATACTGGCAACAAATCATCCTGGGAAATAACTAGGGTTAGGTTAGTATTTGAGGATTATTTAAGATGTTTATGCCTATGAATACACATGGTGATACATTTCTTAGGGTTGGTTACTACATTATAATATTTTTACTTCTAAGATATACTTAAAGTGATACACTTCTTGGGTTATTGTTGTTTCATTCATGGTATACTGATTACCTTAAAATTTTGTTTGAAAAATACCTCTAATGTGTGTCTAACTTAGGCATGTTTTCTAAGTATCTTAAAAGTAAAAATACCAATGTTAACAACAGATGGCAAAAATCTGACCATTTAAAGAATGTCTGTCTGTCTGTCTGTCTGTCTGTCTGTCTATCTATCTATCTATCTATCTATCTATGCCTACAGCACCTGGTCTTCCTTGGTGGTCTCCCATCCAAGTATTAACCAGGCCAAATGGAATATTTTATTTTTTAAACTGTTATTATGTTTTGTCTTAAATCTTTTTAGGAATTTGATAGAATGCCCGTTTTGTTGAAGATTGTACTTAACTTCAGTGTTAATATTCATCTGCACGTTTCTTTATGTTGGCAGCCCGACTCAGTGGTTTTGATATCCCAGTCTCGGCAGAGGACATGTAGGCGTAAATACCCAAGTTATGGTAGAAGAAATCTTGGACAGATTGAGTTATCTTCTGGAAACGAATCTTCAAGCTCTATAAGACATGTGAGCTTTGTAACTTTAAAATCTTGAATAATGTCTTACTTTGAATCTGCCCTGAAATTATGTGAAAATATTATTCTGTAGAGGTAAAGATGGAATTTTATTTTGAATTTTGATAAATTTTGAACAGCTTTGTAGAGGTACTCACTGTACAAGTGTATCATTCAGTGGTTTTAGTGTATTAACAAATATACAAATTTGTTATTGTCACCGTTTAATTTCATAGTACTTTCATTGCCTCTAGAATGAAACCCTGAGCCCATTTTTGCCTAGTCCTCCCTCCCATCCCATCCTGCCCCTGGCAGTCGCTATTCTACTTTCTGTCTCTCTGTATTTGCCTGTTCTGGGCATTTCACATGAATGGAATCGCACCATATGGTGTTGTGACTGGCTCTCTTCACTTAGTGTAATGCTTTCAAGACTGATCCATATGTAGCATATATCAGTACTTCTTTTTTGCTGCCAAGTGAATGAATATACCACATTTTATTTATTCACTCATCAGCTGATGGACATTTACATTTTTCCACCTTTTGGTTATTACGAATAATGCTGCTTCTTAACACTCGTGCACAGGTGTTTGTTTGGACATGTTTTCAGTTCATTTGAGTGTATATCTAGGAGTCAGTTTGCTGGGTCATATGGTAACCCTGTGTTTGACCTGTTGAGGATTTGCCAGACTGTTTTCCAAAGCGGGCTGCACTATTTTGTATTCCCATCTGTATTTTATGAGGGTTCCAGTTTCTCCACATCTTTGTCAAACAATGCTTGTTATTGTCCTTTTGTGTTTTAGCTATCCTGGTGGTTTTGAAGTGGTACCTCACTCTGGTTTAGAGTTGCATTTTCCTAGTAACTGTTGATGCTGAACATGTTTTCATGTGATTGTTTCCTATTTGAATACCTTTGGAGAAATTTCTATGTAAATCTTTTGTCCATTTTTCAATTTGCTTGTTCTTTAACTGCTGTAAGAATTATTTGTATCCTTGGTATCCTTCATACAAGTCCTATATCAGATATATAACTTGCAAATATTTTCTCCCATTCAGTGGGTTGTCTTTTCACTTTTTTGATGGTTTCCTTTGAAGCACAAAAGTTTTACATTTGATGAAGTCCAGTTTTTTTTCCTTAGTTGCTTGTGTTTTTGCTGTCATGACTAAGTCTTTGCCTAACCTCTTTACTTTCAATAATCATATGTATATTACTGGTCTTTATTTTGATTTTTCCTGGGAAACCAATATTTTTGGTAGAGTATTTAAAAATTAACATTAGAATGTTAAAATTTTCTAATTCAGGATTTAGAAATGTTTTGAGGATTGGAATGTTTCATATGGATGAATAATTCATTTTATTGCTTTTATAAAGAAATTGGACCATATTCCTGTTGTTGGTGGAAATGTGTCTACTGTTTTCACATTAAGATGCTTTATTTTAGGTCTATACAGTATACATATGTTATTATGTTAGGGAAATATCAGTGCTTATTTTAAGTGTTCTTTTTGAAAAATCAGGAATAAGTATAGATTTTTTTCTTTTTAAATCATCAGTGGTATTAATTTTATGATTCTTCTCTTTGTATCTGTTAATTTGGTATGTTTTCAGTTAACAGGGAACTTTTAAACTAATTCATACATAGATGATGTAGAAGGTTAAATCCCTTGACCTTCTAAAGTAAACCATAGTTTTGTGTTGTTGTAGCTTGTTTTACCTCTTACAGTGATACCAAGTCATTCTCCTGTATTGTTGCAGAGGTAGGGGGATGGGTGTGTGTGTGTCTGTTGGTTCTATTCCGTTTTGATTTAGAAAACTCTGATAGTAGAAAAGGTATGGGCTTTAGAGTTAGATTAATTTCTTATTGCAGTTATTAAACTTAGTCTCCTGTGACCCCAAACATATTACTTTACATTTCTTAGCCTTGGGTTTCCCTATATACAAGGAGGTAGCAGTGGGCAAGTAGGGACTTGGGAGACAAAACAAAAATCATAGACAAGTTAGGGCCAAATTTTGTGGGGTTTGATGCTAGTATAGATTAGGGACTTTTTTAAAGAAAAAGTTACAGCTAGGCACAGGGCCTCGAGAGGCAAGTTAAATGGAAAGACTCTGAAACTTGTTTCATTAGCTTTATGTTAATACAGTCTCTGTTTACAAAGGTAGGTGTTTTGAGAATGAATTGAGATAATATATCTAAAACGTTTCACCGAGTTCCTGGTTTACAGATACTAGTTTAAGTTCCTTTTATTACTGTGATTTAAGGCCATTTTGAGTTTAAAAGCAGATTCCATTCATTAGGTCCAGAATGATAGGCCCAGTGGTCTATACTACTGGAATAGCACTGGGCTCCCATTTTGAGAAACAGTTTTTGGAATATGTTGACCTTGCATTTTTCCTTTTCAAATAAGTAAACAAAGGTAGATACTTGAGATTTGGTCTTTTGAGTTTCGGTTCTCAGTGGCATTTTCATTATCTATTATTAACGTACCTAATTTATGGGGCTGTTAGAGCTAAAGGTCATGTCTCAATATAAAAGTACTTGCCTAGTATCCAGGACTAGAACTTACAGTAGACTGTAGCTGTTAAGGTTGTGGGGTCAGATAGTTGTTCCTATCTCTTTATTGACTTAAAAAACGTACATAGTTTCAGAGCAATTTTAGGTTTACAGAAAAATTGCACAGTAAGTACAGCAAGTTCTATACTTCCCTCCCCCCGCACAGTCTTTCATATTACTAATATCTTGAATTAGTGTGGTGCATTTGCTACAGCTGATGAGGCGATTTTTATACATTGTCATCAGTTGAATTCCATAGTTTATGTTAGAGATCACCCTGTGTTTTGCAGTTCTTTGGGTTTTGACAGAATGCATAATGTTTTGTATCTACCATAACAATATTTTACAGAAAAGTTTCACTGCCCTAAAAAATCCTTCTACTGTATACATACTTAATCTTCCCATTCTCCCTCCTCCTGATCCACTGGCAGCCACTGATCTTTGTAATGTGTCCATAGTTTTGACTTTTCCAGAATGTTATATAGTTGGATCATACTATATGTAGCCTTTTCAGATTGGTTGCTTTTCTGTTAATATAACTTGTTTCCTCTATGTCATTTCATGGCTCCACAGTTCATTTCTTTTGTGTGTAAATAATATTCCATTGTCTGGATTTATCATAGTTTATCCATTCACCTACTGAAGGGCATCTTGGTTGCTTCCAAGTTTTGACAATTATGAATTAAGCTGCTGCAACCATCCATGTGCAGGTTTTTGTATGGTCATCATTTTTCAGTGCATTTGGGTAAATACCAAAGAGTGTGATTATTGGATCATGGAAGTCTGTGTGTAGCTTTGTAAGACACCGCCAAACTGACATCCAAAGTGGCTGTGTACCATTTTCCATTCCCATCAACAATGATTGCGAGTTCCTGTTGCTCCATATCTTAAGATGTCAGTTCTTGGAGGTTTGGTGAAGGGAGTCAAAAGGTATAAACTTCCAGTTATTTATAAAATAAGTCACAGGGATGTAATGAAGAGCATGGTGACTATAGTTAATAATACTGCATTGCATATTTGAAAGTTGTTATGAGAGTAATCTTAAAAGTTCTTATCACAAGAAAAAAAGTTCTATATGTATGGTGACAGATCTTAACTAAACTTGATCATTTTAAATATACACAAATCTCAAATCATATTGTACACCTGAAACTAATATAATATTATATGTTAATTATACTTCAATAAAGAAGTCAGTTCTTCCTAACTTCATTTACAGGTTCAACACAATCCCAATCAGAATACTAGCGAGATAATTTTGTGGATATTAACAGTGATTCTAGAGTTTATACGAAGAGGAAAAAGGCCCTGAGTAGCTACCCGAATACTGAAGAACAACAAAGTTGAAGGACTGACACTACCTGACATTAAGATTTACTGTAAATCTACAGTTTTTAAAACAGTGTGTTACTGGTGTAAGAATAGACAGATAGACCAATGGAACAGAATAGGGAACTCAGAATAGGGAAAGACACTGTTAAGAAAATGAAAAGATAAGCCACAGACTGAGGAAAAGTATCTGTAAAATATGTGACAGAGGGCTTGTATTCAACATATACCATGCATTCTTTTTTTTTTTTTAAGGCAAAGCAACTCTTGGTTGACCTCACAGATTGCAAGGACCTTGTCAGCCCACAGTCCCTTATTTTTTTATTATTTTTTATGCCTACAGCACCTGGTCTTCCTTGGTGGTCTCCCATCCAAGGACTAACCAGGCCTCTGACCCTGCATAGCTTCTGAGATTAGATGGGATCGGGCTTGGTCAGGGTAGCATGGCCGTAGACCCATGAATTCTTAAAAACTAAGTAAGAAAACAACTCGATTAAAAAATTGGCAAAAGAGCTAACAGACAGCTTGTCGAAGAATATTCAGATAACAAGTAAACATGAAAAGATGCTTGCCATCATATCACATCAGGGAATTGAAAGTAAAACGATGATGCACTACCAGTACACACCCGTCACAGTGACTAGAGTCCAAAACACAGACCATTTACATTGACTTTTTATTAGCATCACTTGGGGAGTGGCCCGTTGAATGGCCTGTTGTGTCTTTTTTTTTGTTAATGGGAGTAGTGTTAGGTCTCACAGATATTCTCTGTTGCCTTGTGCTTTGATAAGAAAAAGGAGGGTGTGAAGACAATTTTTTAAAGAAGTTTATCTAATTTTATTACCCGATTATCATACTTACTTCTGAGATAACTTGTTTTTCTTGACTTCTATTATTCATCCTCACATCAAAATTTTATTTTATTTTTCCTCCCTCACAAATCAGGAGACTTCCTGTGATCAGAGTGAAGGTTCTTGTTCTTCCGAAGAAGAAGAATGGAAAAGTGATAGAAGGAGTGAAAGTGATAGTGAAAGTTCAAGGTATCTGTTTTTAATTGTTTTGATCTTTTAAGCATTTTAATATTAGCTTTGGGTGAAACTGTACTTCATGGCATTCAAGAGGCAAGATCTTGCAGCTATGCAACAATTATTATTGAGTTTTTAATACATTTAAAAGGAGAAGAAAAGTGGATTAACAGCTATTTCTGTAGAAAATACTTTGGATATTTTTATTTGACTGTAAACATTAGAGCCAGCAGTATAAAATATGTGTACTCAAAATATCAATTTAGTCTTGGGCTGCATTCATAAACAGCAATATCCAAAGTACGTGTGGTAAAACCATTGTTCTATTTATTACTAGTTATTTCCTGTGTTACATTTTGATATCCAGATTTCATGGGACCAAGATGTTAACATCCATTCTTCATCTTGGCAAATGTCAACTTTGTCTATTTGGTGTGGCCGTGTGTTTCTTGGTCTTCTCAGTGTATTCACTGATGGTTTTTTATTCCAGTAAAGTTTTCTGGTCTGTTCCTGAGCCTTTCCCAATGTGGTGGGGATACTACTTATTATTCTGCATGACCTCTATTTTTATAACGACACTTCATTTTTGAGAAGGGGAACCGTTAGTTGGCTCTAGATGTTGTCTTCTTTGCGGTCTCATCAGTATTATATTTAAAAAAAATTCTTCAGGCTTCCATCATTTTCTAATTTCCAGTGTCCACAATGGTTTCTCTTTCTTGCTCATGATCTTTGGTCATTTTGGTATTTGTTGGTAGAGAAGGCAGATTGTTCAAATTGAATCTTCCTGGGATCATTCTTTCCTCATCTCTACTCTCTCATCTTAAGGTTATATGATGAATTATATGATTAAGGGCTTAAAATTTTAAATATTTTCCTTTTTTAGTGATTCTTCATCTAGATACTCTGATTGGACAGCCGATGCAGGCATCAATTTGCAGCCTCCTTTACGAACGTCATCTCGTCGACGAATTACCCGATTTTGCAGTAGTTCAGAGGATGAAATGTCTACTGAGAATTTATCTCCTCCAAAAAGGAGACGAAAGAGAAAGAAAGAAAATAAACCTAAAAAAGAGGTAAGAAATGTATATCTTAAAAATAACATCTATCTACAGTTTTATTAGAGGCATTTCTGTCTATATTCAGAAATTGGAAATCTTTGGGAAATTGGATGCTTTATTTTTTTGTTGACATTGTTATGTCATTAAGGAGTCAAATGTAAAGTGCGAACTTATTTTTTGAAAAGATACTTTATTATTAAAACTTCTCTTTCTAATCTGCTCTGAGCTAGACTTGGGATTTAAGTCTTTGTGAATCTGAAACTTAGAGGGAGAGCTCTGTTTTGCTCAGAATCCCACCATAAATCTTTTCTTCTATTAATATCAACACCAGAGGTAGACTTCAAGGCATTTTAAGGCACTTTTTCGTTTTGTCTATTATTGCCTTGTTTCCCATCTTCATTTAATACATTCTGTTTTTCTCCTAGCTGTAATATCCCTGTCCCTTATATGTACGGCGCGTGTGCTCCTATTGTGCAGGTAGCTGTCGTTATTTAAAGATGCTACATCTTTGTATTAGTTATCTATTGCTGTGTAACTTATCACCCTGAAATTTAGCTGCTTAAAACGGCAAACACGTACCATTTCACATGTCAGTGGGTCAGGAGTTTGGAAGCTGATTTGCCAGATGATTTTGCTCATGAGGTTGCAGTAATCATGTTGGCTGGGGCTGGATGATCTTTGAAGCTTATTCATGTGGCAGCTGGCTGGTGGCCTCAGTTCCTCATCTCATGAGCTTCCCCATAGGGCTTCTTGAGTGTCTTCATGACGTGGTAGCTGACTTTTACGTCAGAGCAAGTAATTCAAAAGTGTAAGCAGGGGGTAAGTCCCGATGCCTTTTATGACCTAGTCTTAGAAGTCGCACATTGTCACTTTCGCTTTATTCTATTTGTTAGAAGCAAGTCAAGCACATCCTCAAGTGCAAGAGACTTTTGGAGAGGACACGTATCAAAGAATTTGTGGTCTTCATTTAAATCACCAGTCTTAAAAACCTCATCAGGAGGAGACTTCTCCGTGATGATTATTCTGTGGTGAAGTTAAGAATGGCAGAGCAGGCTGTGTCGAAGAGGATTTAGGTTAGAAATCAGCCCCCTGCTACAGGATGTAAAGTGTTATGAGGAATCTGTTAGGAATTCAGGACACACTAGGAAAATGCCAGGTAGATTTACTTGTAAACAAGTGGTTTGTTCCTGCGTACATTAAAAAACTAAACATAAATGCTGTTTAAGAACTAATTATTAGGTGACGTGCCAATCGTCATTCCGTATGGTGAAGTTTCTTTTGTTTCCAGAGTGCATACTGCTCCTTCCTGTCCCGCTAAACTTTCCTCTCTTCCCCTGGGCAGAATTTGAGGAGGATGGCTCCATCAGAGCTTGCAGATATGGAGCATTTATATGAATTTCATCCTCCGGTTTGGATAACCGACACCACACTTCGCAAGTCTCCTTTCGTTCCTCAAATGGGTGATGAGGTGAGAGGAATACAATTTAGAAACATGAATATGGAACATAAAACAAAATTAATATTACTCTTAAGTTTTCACTTTTTAAAATTTTTAAATGTATACTTACCTTTTGTAGGTAATATATTTTCGACAAGGTCATGAAGCTTATATTGAGGCTGTCAGAAGAAATAACATTTATGAACTGAATCCTAATAAGGAGCCATGGAGGAAAATGGATCTTAGGGTAAGATGATGGTATAATTAAACATTTAGCACATCTATAATTAAATTACTTATAAATCCATTAAAAAAGAAACGGGGGGCATATCTTCCCATTAATTTGCTATTTGAAAACATTTTTGCTATTATCTGCTAAGATCCAGTAGGAAGACATGTTTATCAGTGAGCCGTCTTCGCATATTGCTGATTGGCATATAAAAGTCTAAGAGCGTTAGAGTTTCTTAGGAAGGCAAGTTTGCAACATGCATCATTAATCTTAAAATGTGCTTACCCAGGACAGATTTTCAGAAGTACGAGTTTTCAAAAGAAGAAATACAAATTGGAAAAAATGGTTCAGCCTCATACATGATATAGAAAAACTTTAGCTCCCCTTACTTAACCAATTTTGTAAATTTATTTACTTTTATATTTAAAGAAAGGAAATGCCAAAAGTTTGAGCAAGTAGCAAAGGTTTTGGTTTGTTAACATTCAAATTGGTGATAAGGGTGCATGAAACTGTTCAGGTTTTCTAGAGGGTATCTTGGCAATTGGAATTGAAACTGAAAATGTTTAGACCTTTTAAATTAGCGATTTTACTTCTGGTAATTTCGGAAACAACCAGAAATGCATGCAAATTTATGAGCAAGGCAGTTCTATATCATTGTGTATAAAAACAAAAAAATTGGGAAAAATTTAAATGTCTTACAATTCCGAATGAATCAAATCATGGTATAGTCACACATTTGATTGCTATATAGAGTCTGCCATGGAATTGGGACTTTAAAAACATTTGTTGAATGAATGAATGTTAAATTTTCACAGTGTATTATTACTAGGAGGAAAATGGGATGTGAAATGCTCTTAATGACAACAAAAATTCAAAGACATATGTAGTCAAACTATATACTTTTATATGTTTTTGGTACTTTCAGTAACTATCAGAAGAGGAAAAAATATTTTAACAAAGATAGGCTGTTCTTTACACTCATATCCAACTTAGTGGCTCTAGTTCTATGAATTTGGCTGTAGACACATTCAGGTTTATGTGTTTCACTTGCTGCCGTGTACTTAAGTAAAGTTGATCCTCATTATTTGTCAATTCCATGTCTGCGAATTTGCTTGCTTACTGTATGTTATTTGTCACCCTCGAGCCAGTACTCAGGGTGGTTTCTGGTCATTTCCAGATATACACAGAATGGCAAAAAATTTGATTCGCTTGACCAGCATGTTCCCAGCTAAGACTGAACAAGGTGCTCCCATCTTGTTTGAGCTCTCACATTGTCAATAAGTGTCCTTTTTGTAGTTTATTCAATGCCACGTTAATTTTTTTTTCACAGTTTAGTGCTTTTTGTTTGTGACTTGCGGTGTAAAATCACCCCCAAGTATAGTGCTGCAGTGCTGTCTTGTTATCCTAAGCACAGGAGAGCAGTGATGTCCCTTGTTGAGAAAATATGTGTTAGATAAGTTTTATGTAGGCATGAGTTACCATGCTGCTGGCTGTGAGTTCAGTGTTAGTGAATCAGTGACATATTTAACGAGGTGTCTTTCAACAGACAGACACATAGCAGGTGATTGATTATACATTGGGTGACTGCAGCGTTATGACTAGAGAGACCTGTAGGACCCTAACCCTGTATTTCCTCTAGAACAGTGGTGAAGTAGTCGCTGATTCACTGTTAATTCAGGGTTCTGGGCGGCTCTGTGGGACTCAACTGCTGCGAATCAATGACAATAACCTATACTTAGCGCTTTAATGCATTAAAACAACCACGTGTTTGTACAGGGAATGAATGGATGAATGAACTCTTGTATTCCTAGTGCTAAGGAAACACCTCTGGGGGAAGGCTGATGATGGCACATCCACGGATGGGTATTCCATCCTGGTGGGGGCTTGCATCTCTCCTGTTCACTGTCCTGTCCCTACTGCCTGGAATAGGTCATGGCACATTGTAGATCCTCAGCAGATATTTATTGAGTTGTATTAGGTGAAAGTTTAATGTCAAGTTTTTGAAGAACGTTTAATAAGCTAAAAGCTTACACATTATCATTTGCGTAATACAACATTATACAAATGAAAGTGTGTCTCCAGGAAGAAAGCCAGAAGGGAATCCAGATTGTTCACAGTGGTTGTTTTTGGACTACGCTGATTGGTGATGTGTACGTTCTTTCTGATAATTCTGTGGTGCCCAGTAGCACCCCCTTATCTGTGGGAGATATATTCCAAGACTCCCAGTGGGTATCTCTAAATCCTATATAGACAAACCCAATATATACTATGCCTTTTCCTATACACATACATATAATAAGGTTTAATTTATAAATTAGGCACAGTAAGAGATTAACAACAATAACTAGTAATAAAAAGAACAGCTAAAACAATATACTGTAATAAAAGTTACATTGAATGGCTTTGGGGTCATCGTTAAAGAAAATGAAGGTCGCTTGAACACAAGCAGTGCGATACCCAGACAATGGTCGATGTGATAACTGAGGCGGCGACTAAGTGACTAATGGGTGGTAGTATCTACAGTGTGGATATGCTGGACAAAGGGATGATTCACATCCCGACTGGGACAGTGGGCAGGACAGCATGAAATTTCATCATGCAACTTAGAACACAATTTGAAACCTATGAATTGTTTAGTTTTAGAATATTTCATTTAATTTTTTGGACCACAGTTGACTGCAAGTTACTGAAAAGGCAGAAAGCAAAACCATGGGGGGAGGGATTATTATAGTTTCTAAAGTGAATGTATTCCTTATATTAAAAACAGTATTAAATGTTTATCTTCAAAAAGATGCAAAGGTTAGCTTTAGCAAAAATGACTGTAATTACTGGTAAATTAAATTCGTCTGCTAGTTTGGAAGCCTAAGATTGTGAGTTGACCAAATTTTGCAGCATGTGGAGCATTAGAATCTGAGGAATTGCTTTATTTTAACCATTTATTCTTTTTAAAAACTCTGTTACAGGATCAAGAATTGGTCAAAATAGTTGGAATACGGTATGAGGTTGGGCCCCCTACACTCTGTTGCCTCAAACTAGCATTTATAGATCCTGCAACTGGAAAGCTGATGGACAAATCTTTCTCTATCAGGTATGTGTTGCTACTCCTTCCTGGAATCATTTAACTTCACATTCTCCCACTCGCTGATGAGCATGCCCTCCCGCTTAGCTGCAGGGTAGACAGTAGAGGGCTGTGGACAGCCTAAGGTGTGGCTTGAGGTTCTGATAGACAGGAACCCACTGGAAGTAAAAGGGTGCCCCAGCAAAAGTTAGGCATTGGCATGTTTTACACATTTTTTTCATGCTGCTTAAATGCGTGGAGTATTCTAGCCTGTAGGGGAAGTTGCTCCTGCTTTTGTTTTTGAGAAAATGTTAAATTATTTGCTAAACCTGTACTGTCTAATCATAGCCATTAGCTGTGTGTGGCTATTAAGCGCTGGAAATGTGGAAGATTAGAATTGCGTGTGATGTAAGTATATATACTGAATTTAGAAAACTTGATATGAAGAAAAAGAATGTAAAATATTATTTCATATTGATTGCGTGTTGAAACAATATTTAGGATACTTTGGGTTAAATAAAATATTAAAATTAATTTCACTGTTTTTTTAAATAAGGCTAGTCAAAAATTAACAATTACATATACAACTCCCAGTGTATTTCTTTTGGACACTGTTGCTCTCAATTATAACTTGCTACACAAGGAATTTAATAATCCTTTATTTGTGTTTAGATATCATGACATGCCAGATGTTATTGACTTTCTTGTATTGCGTCAATTTTACGATGAAGCAAGACAGAGGAATTGGCAGTCTTGTAAGTCTGTCCGTATTGAGTTTTATATACCCTTAGAAATTAATCTATCCTTTTATTAATTTTTGGTGTGGTACTGCTTATTCTGGTGGATGGAAACTTGTAAATTCTGGAAAGAAATATGATTGACTGATAAGCGTATTTTGCTTAGAGCTTGGTACTTAATACTTCCTAGACTTTTTAGCCAAACAACATTTCGTCTTTTCTTAACGGTGTGTGACATTTGGAAGGGATTAAATCTTATTCATTGATCATAGTCTGGAGTAGTAGACCTTTTATTTCCTTTCAGACTTTCCCATACTGCATTATCTCTAATTATCTTTAAAGTGACACTGATTAATTCACAAAATCATCCTATATAAAACAATCAGGAAGTTGAAAAATAATGCAGATTTCCAACAGATAATATTCTAGTATACCAGAATATTTTGTTTGGTATCATATCAACCCAGACTTAAATAGTCTGACTTGAGGAAACCATTCCATTAAAAAATAAGAAATTCTTGTAACACACTTTATAACCATGAGGTGTGGGTGGACGGAAAAAACAAAGTCACCTTAGTGCGGGCACTGACTTGAACGTGCTTTTCCTGGTGAACATTTAAGGAGGACTGGTGGGCTCATTTGCTTAGATTTGTGGAGGTCATTAACCTCTCCAGGACATAATTGATGACTAATTAGGCCAGGCCAAATAGATAGCAGCTGTAGCGTCTGTGTCACAGGCGCACATGCAGCATTCCTTTGCACTTTGCAACGTCATCTGGGGAGCTCATATGTTGAGTTTGACTTTAGTCACTTAGTATGACTCATTCTGCTGTTACAGGTTTTGGTCTTTTATTAGAATTGTTAAGTTTTACCCAGGCTGTGTCGTCTGGTGTATACATTCATAAATGGTGTTAAGACCTTGTTAGTTTTCCTAGTTTCTGTTGCCTGTTTTTTTTTTTTTTTTTGTAGACATTACAGGCAGGTACAGTTTAGATAAACTTCCTGAGCCATTCCTGTTTGAAACAAAGATCGCTGTAGTTGCTCTTCACGTAGACTGTTTAACAGTAATGTCTAAACAAATAACCAAGACTATTTTGGGACTTAGAAGTAAAGGAAATTTTTCTTGAAGAAAAACATCTGGTGCCCTCCGTCCCCAAATATGAGACAGCTGGCATATGTGGGTGTTAACAAGTCGTACAGTCAAGTCCCAAAGAACTTGAAAGTTTGTCATCTGTTGATGTTTTTTTCAATCCCCATGACATGTAGGTCAGAAGCTCTTATTTTGTTCTACCAACATGTCTGTTCAAAAAAATTTTTAACTTCTCTGCAGCTCAACTTAGAGACAGATTCCCAGTTGTCCCTTATAATTTAGTCTGTGTGTGTGTGTGTGGTTGAGAAATTGTTGTACCAGGTCTTCTATACTAATTAATTCATTTTTGCTTCCCCATGAAGTCTTACCTATTCTCCTGAAGTTTGAGCTCTGCTGTTAGAGGAAGTTGCTTGTTTCTGTTTTTACCATATTAAGAACTTTATTAAGCAGTTGTATCTCATACTTTTGAATAGCCAAAATAGGTTAATTTGAAAATTCTTAATGGAATAGAAAAGCCAATTTTACCACAAGAAAACTTATTTTCATGGCTCTTTTTAAAGTGTCTTACACTGAAGAAATGTTTTTGTCTTAACTGAATATATCTTCTAGTATTAGATAAATAAGGAAAAATATTATGAAGTTAATTTTTGGCATCAAAAATGGGCTCTGTTGTAGCCACATGTATTATCTATATTAGACATCTCAAAATGAAGCCACTGGATTTGTTACAATAATACCCATTGTAATAAATATTTTAAATGACATTTATGCTAAATTAGAATATTCCATTACAGAATTGGACAAAAACGATGTTCTATCAAATTTTTAATATAGGCCTTTCATTTAAAATTAGAAAAATAAGGGTTTTTTTCCTAAAGTTAGTTTAGTTTTGGAATATCTATGTTAATGAAATACTTTTAAAAGAATTTCATTAATGGTAGAGAGATGAGTAGAAGGATGAGGGCCTTATGGGTTTTTAGTGATTTTGATGTAAAATATACATAAAAGTCACATTACGTGAATTTGAAAATATCTTAACCATAAAACAGTTAACTCTGTTAGTTATGCTATTGCTGTTTTTTTTCCCAGAATCCACTGTAAGTATATTCTCTTTATTCAAGACTCTTTTTGTGTAATTTATTATGTAAATATTCTCTTGATTTTTGTAGCTTTAATTTTGATTGATAGTATTTTCATAATACTTGCCTTAAAAAAGAAATGTTAATCTGCCAAAGAATTGTTAATGCTGGATAATTGACTTTTTTACTTACTGATTTTGTTTTGAAATGGTGGGATGGATGGGCAGGAAGAGAGAGAATTGTTATAGTTGTCTGCATTAGTTTTGTAACATTTAAAACAAAGATCAAATATAATTTATTTTTTTTAGAAGTGTTCTAATTGTAGAACACGTTTAGAAATGTGTGTAATCTAAAACTCCTGAGCACCAGTTGAAGTATTTGTTCCACAGTTAGGCTGTCTAGGTGCCTTTCTAAGATCTTCTTGCTTGATTTTATGTTATGCTGAGACATTGGGATATGTGGATGTTTAATTTTTTTAAATAATGAATATGTAAGTGTTGGTGGTAGATTTAGACCTGATTTTTATTATGAGATCTTAAGAATTAGAACACTTTTATGTGAAGATACTTATGTAGGAACAACTTTAGAATAATCGTGGATTAAATTCTAATCATAATTACTTTTATAATTTGTTTTATTCTTCAGCAAATGTTATAGTTCATAAACATATGTTTAATATACATATTAAACAAATACTGATAGCATACATTGTTGTAAAAGATTGACTTCTGTTAAACTTTGTTGTTTCATGTTGCAAAATGTAATAGAACTTATTTTGGAGTGGGAGTTTGGACCCACTAAACAACAGGGCTGTTCTGTTTTAGCCAGTTATGCTGTATGGTTACATGCCTTCATTCAGCGAGTTGCTGAGTGTGAAATTATATCTTTTTTACATGTGTTTTATCACTGCAGATTGCTGAGAGTTGGGGAGGAGTGGCTAATTTTAACAAAAATACACCTTGATTTCTGTTTTATCTCTATCATATGGTACTTTATAAATTAAAAATGTTAGTGTTGCATATTGGGTCCTCTCTCTTCCAGGTGACAGGTTCCGGTCTATCATCGATGACGCTTGGTGGTTTGGAACGGTGCTCAGTCAAGAGCCCTATCAGCCCCAGTACCCCGACAGTCATTTCCAGTGTTACATCGTTAGGTCTGTATGCAGGTGAAAACGAATCATCTACAGGCATTTGTTCATTTTGGCTGCTTGTTGTATGAATAATTAATACGTTTCAGGATAAAAGCCCCACAGTGGACTGTCATGAAGTCCTGTCAGTCTCACCTCTCTAGCATGCCCCTGTGTCCTGTGCACTGACACCTGCCCTGGTGCACTTTCTGCTTGCTTTCCTCAGACATTTCTGGAGCTTCGTAATATTTCCTCAACCCGATATTGCTGGATCGTTGTCCAGCACATATCACATCATTTTCTTTGTTCAGGAAAGTCTCTGCTGCCTTTGCATTGGCTGTGGAGTAAAGTCCGCATTCTGAAGTGTCACCTTCAAGGCCTTCACACTATCTCAGTTTTTCTTCACTTACCCTGGTACAGGCCACACAGGAGTTCTGATTTTGTCCTTAACCTTTTACACATTTTTACATTCCTTATAATGTATCCTTCTAGAAATTTTTTACTGTTAATATTTAAACTTTCACTGATACAATGAGGTTAATTTTTACATTTTCTATCTTTTTGTTTACTCTTGTAGTGGGTACCTAGTTATTAGCCACAAGTTGGCTTTATGAAAGGCTAACCAGTCCTTTCTTTTGGTTTTAACAGGTGGGACAATACTGAAATTGAAAAGCTTAGCCCATGGGACATGGAACCGATTCCTGATAATGGTATGTAATTCTTTAATGAAAACAGTTTACCTTTATGCTTTAAATTTTTTATCTCAAGTAAAGCACATAGAGCAGATTGTATTCTTTGAGAAATGTTTTCAAATTATTACAGTAACAGCTTTACTAAAAGAGGTCAACAGAATTATGTGTATCTGGTTTGTTAATTCTTATCCTGAGTTTCCAGCTTGAGGCTGGCTGTATTTTAGCCCACTATCATTTCTCACATAAGCCTGGCTTTAAACTCTTTTTGACCTCCTCCTGTAGCCTGTGTTTCCTTTTCCTCATCCTTATTCTGTTATCCTTATTATTCCTTCAAAGAAAAGTTCTAACTCTGCTTCCGTCTGTCTCTGCTTTATCTCAACTTGTCTGTCTTACCGTGGCTTATCTGTTCCTTTCCCTTAAGAGAGAAATGTCTCTGCTCCAAAGTCCGCCTCGGAGTAACTTGGTTCAAGTCACACACACACATCTAGAAATTCTAAGTTTGAATTCTAATCCAAGCCAACTGACACCAGCCAGTGCTTTTATTTGCTGTTTACAACTGCTCTTTTGTAAAGATATTACAGATCAGTGGAAGCACTTATATAATAAGAGATCTTAATATGTTAATGAGGCCACTAAGCCTTTAGAAGAATTGTCAAAACACATGAGCAGGCAGAAATACACGTTTGGAGGCATATGAAGAGAGGCTTGGTTGCATTAACATTCTTGGAAATGTGTATTAAAATAATAAAGTATGGTCTTACCTATCAGATTATTAGATGGATAAATTTATCTTCTATTCCTGTTGACATTTTTCTTTTTATTTATAGTTTTCATGGAAAAAGTTCTTTGAATATTTACAGTGCCTCTTATTCTTTGTTAAAACGTGTGCACTCTTTCATTATCAGTTTTATTGCACTTTTTAAATATTTCATTTCGAAATAATTTTAGATTTACAGAATGTTTCAGGAGTAGTACAGAGAATTGGTGAATACCCAGTTTTCTGAGCTGTGGACATCTGAGAGAACTGTAGTGCGGCTGTCAGAGTCAGGAAGCTGTCGCGACGCAATTCACGGCTGTAACACTTCGCATTGGGCAGCGTCCGAATAGCTTTTCATACCTTGGATTTCATTGCTTGTCTTTTTAACCTCTTCTGATCTGGCATCTCTGCGTCTTTCCCTTACCTTTCATGACCATGACACTTTCAAAGAATACTGGCCAGTTATTTCGTAGAGTTTCCCTCAGCTTGAGTTGCTTTAGTGTTTTCTCATGATTAAATCCAGTGTTCGCATTTTGGGGGAGTGTCACAGAAGGGAAGTGTCCTCAGTGCGTCATAATCGTTGGATTTAGATGATATCTGCCAGGTTTCTCTGCTCTAAAGGAACTACTCTTTCCTTTGTAATTAGTGTCTTATTAATGACCTTTGATAGTCGATATTAAATATATATTTGTTTGTTTTTTTCATTTTTAACGAAATTCATAGTTGATCCACCTGAAGAATTAGGAGCTAGTATTTCTGTCACTTCAGATGAACTAGAGAAATTGCTCTACAAACCACAAGATGGTGAATGGGGTCAGAGATCGAGAGATGAAGAATGTGAACGAATTATTAGTGGAATAGATCAACTTTTGAATCTTGGTAAGTTTTTTAGGATGAAAAGTTTCATGTTCAAACTTTTTCTCAGGTATTTAAAAATAGTAGCATAATTGTGCTTGTGTTCATTATGACAATTTCTATTTGTTTGGTTCAGCCTGCATTGTTAATGTATTTCTGTTTTATGAATAATATGTAGAAAATGTCAGAGATGATGCGTTTATTGACAAAATTCTTCTGTCTGCCCTTACAGAGATAGCAGCAGCTTTTGCAGGTCCAGTGGATCTGTGTACTTACCCAAAGTATTGCACCGTGGTGGCGTATCCCACTGATCTTTACACAATTCGAATGAGACTGGTTAATCGCTTTTACAGGTTAGTAGGCACCTACTTAAAAAATAGTTTCAAAAGATACTTGGCTGTACCAACTAGAGTAAACAGAAGTAGTGGTAGTTGACAGTGGTGGAAAGGGGAATGTTTAACATAATTTTCTGTTTCATTTTTGTCTTTTGTTATTGTAATTTTTTGGTCTCCTGAGACATTGTGTCAAGTACCTGTGGGTGTAGGTGTGGATAGAATCTCCATTTAAAAATAAAATATAACTTAGTTAATAATGGGACTTTGGCCTTTGAAAGAGTAATTCCTTGGAGTCATCTGCTTTTTAATCTCTAGCTTATAGAGCACTGATAACTATAAAATTTCTTATTCTCAATGATTTTTTTAGCAGGTGATGGTGTTTTTTATAATTCCAACTGAAAAATTATTATAAAACTGAGTTCACATTGTTGGTGTAATTGATCTCTAGTCAGACATGGAAACACACATTTGATCACAAGCTACTTTGCCAGTTTAGTGAGATCGACTCTGTTAGGGTTGGATGTTCAACATATTTTCTTCATTGAGTCTCAGTGTAAAATGCTCACGGATACTGTGAAAGGGAAGGGTTGCTCTGTTGGTTTTCTGGTTGTGACAAAGTCATCTCTTAAGATTTTCTGCAGTTCAGCATCCAGCATAATGCTTATGACTGATCAAGTTGATAGCATGAGAAAGTTATTCATTGTTACTTTGCACTTATGGTTCAGTTAATACCTAATGCTGGCTTAACATGCTGGATTTTCTACTTGGTCTCTGTCTTTTTATTTGCTAAACTCTAAATGGCCTACTTTTTATTTTGAAGGAGACTGTCTGCATTAGTTTGGGAAGTCAGATACATAGAACATAATGCCAGAACATTTAATGAACCGGAGAGTGTAATTGCAAGATCAGCGAAGAAGATAACTGACCAACTGTTAAAATTTATCAAGTAAGCGACCTCATGTTATAGACATTGTAGAAAAGTGACTTTGCATATTGTGCTCTTGCAGCTATCCACTTCTTAATTTTTGCTCTCTGAATTATACCCTTTTATTGTATTATTTTAATTGACATTTCTTTCTGTACCTACGGTGATTATAAAGAACTGAGCAATTCAAATTTTTCTACATTTTAAAATTTGTAATAATTTTAAACTGCAGAGAGTTTCTGTGTGTAGAGATAGATCGGTAGATGTATCTGTGCATCTCCGTTACCCTGTTTCCTTTAGGTTAACATTTTACGTATCTGAGGTGTCCTGTCGAAATGTTGAGGAATCGTCCTTCGTACCGTACTGTTGACTACAGTGTAGCACTTACTTGGACTTAGCATTTTACATCAGTGTCCTTTTTATGTGTCAGGATCCAGTCCAGAATTCCCATCGCACTCACTGTTTTGTGAATTTTCTTTAACCTGTTCCTCAGTCTTTTCTTTCTTTCATGACCTATTCATTTTTTATGATTGTTAAACATTTACTTTGGAGGGTATAGTTAATTGGGTTTGTCTGATGTTTTCTCATGCTTAAGATTGAGTTTTAATCTTTGGATTGTGTCCTGTGAGAGTATCTGCACATGTATGAATGTTCCACATACTTTCTTGTGTTGGGAAATTAATTTGGAATAGTATGGTGAACTGACCTGGAAATTGAGATTCAAGGTCTAGTCCGATCTGTTCTAGGGAACATTCTGTGTGACTTTGGACAAATGACTCAGCCTGTATTCTTTAAAATAAATGAGTTTTGCTGTGTCCTTTTATATGTCTTTCTGCCATAGCTATAAAAATTCATCTGAAAGAATATATTAGAGAAGATAATTTATAAACTTTGCCATCATTTTCAGTATCTAGCTACAAACTGGGGAATAATTGATCTGCGTCTATTTCACTTTCCTGAATTGACCCTCTCCTATGTCTGCAGACTCAGACATGTTACCTCTTTTTCTTTAGGAAGAGCACACACCCATTTTCGTCTCCCTTATGCCTGGATGTCCTTACTTTAGCATTCTTTCTTCTGTGTGTACAGTGAGGTTAAGATATAATTCGCTTTAATTTTTTCTTTTTCCTTCTATTTTATCTCAGATCTATCATTTTTCCTGGTACTCATTATACGAATATTACTAGTGATGATATTTAGGAAAATTCATTTGTGTATTTATCCAGCTGAGGCCATACATATGTTATTTCTGGATTACCAGCTTATTCCTATATATTCTTAACCCCTTCCTTTCAGTATGGTAAGGTGGTCAGTTGTTTCCACAGAGGGTAGAGTAAAAACCTGGTGTTGCTCTGCTTGAAATTAGGTATGCACAGTTGGGTACTGTTTATATCTAACCCGTAGTTTGAATCTTTGACAATAATAACTATATCTGCATACTGTTAAAAAAATGAAAAATTGTTTTTTAGGAATCAAGACTGTACAAATATCTCAGAACTCTCTAATACTTCTGAAAATGATGAGCAAAATGCCGAAGATTTGGTATGAAGTTTGTTAATTGTATAATGATTTTCGTTGCTTTTAAGTGGTAATTGAAAATAATGAGTGGCGTAGAAAATGTTGATTACCCGTATCAATTCTTGTTGCAGTCTAGTGAACGATGAAAGGAGGGTACTTGATAAAATATTTTTTGTTATTTTCTAGATGGTTAGTGGTGTCATTTGTTTTAGCCAATAATTGATATCAGTATCAAAAAAGATATGTCTAAATGAATAACTTAGGGGTGGAATAGTTTCTCGTTCTAAATTTTAGCTAGAGAAAAGTGCATTAAAGTAGTACCTTGGAAATATTTTTGTTAAAGCCATATCTAAGAGTTGGATTGAATTATAATTAAAAATTAATAACTTACATGCTCAAAGTACCCTAAAGTTCTTCACTCAGAGATGGTCTCAGAGTGTAAGTAAAGGCAAATGTCAGTGACGGGTGGTGTTTTACTTCACTATGGAATCGGGCTGTCAGGTGGAGTGCAGGAAGGACAGTCTTTAAAAACAGTATAGCATTAATTTCTACACACTTTTGTTGTAGTTCACAGATTTCATGCTAATTTATATTGGAGTAAAAATGAGTATATGATACGCGATTTAGGTGAATAAGAAAACATGTAGAGTACGAAATCCAGGAACTTCAGGAGACTGTGTTTCTGGGGTTTATGGATAGAGATAAAACAAATTTAACACTGCTTTTCATAGCTTCATTTTGGAATTATTGTAAGACCTAATGTCTTTGATATGTTTTTAAAATTAAGATTATCATGTTTCTAATGAGAATATTAACACTTAAGGTACTCTCTGATTTTTATTCCTAGGATGATAGTGATCTTCCTAAAACGTCTTCTGGGAGAAGGAGAGTAAGTTAAAATCCACCTAAGATGTTAGGTGTTGTCTTTTGAAAGTTACATTGATATAGATGGACTATTTTGTAAGAGAAAGGGGCGCAGTCACCAAAAGGTGACTAGTTAGGTAAGGTTTAGTGGAAGAGTTGGGATTTGTGTTCAGGAGGTTGTGTTAGAAGAAGACATTCAAAAACTGGGGAATATTACCGTCCAAACCAGAAAAGTAGAAAAATGTGGCATGCTGAGGGGCTAGAGAGGGCACTGGCCTGCCTGGCGTAGAGGTTGAATGTCGGAGTGAGCAAAAGTGGCTGTGTCTGGCTGTTATGGTAGGGGCAGATGATGGTGATATTGAAAACAAGGTTTTCATTTAAAGTAGAGAATCAATTGTGCAGCCAAAACAAATAGATTTTAGCTGGTGAGAGGAAAGGTGTTAAAAGAAGAGAGTTAGGAGTCATTGAAGAATTTAGGAGTGAAGGATGGGAACCTGGTCAAGGGTAGCATTTGCTCGGAATAGAGAGGAAGGGAAGAAAGAACATGAGACCTTTTTAGGGGAAAATTACTAGCATTTGGTGACTGAAAACTTTTTTTTTAAATGAGAATTAGTTTGGGGTGTATGTGTGGAAATAAGCTTTGGATATTGGTAGTTAGAATTGCTTGTCACCAGCAAACTCTTAAAGTTCTAATGTAACACATTAATTAAAAGTAAAGATTATTAATTTGAAAGTGCTCAAAATGTAAACATTTATAATTTCATCCAAATGCTGCTTAAATTTAAGCTTTTTATAACATTAATTTTCATAATATGCTTGCCCCAATAACATTGAAAAGTCAGACTTGAATCATTGCCATCTGATTGTCATTTTCATAGAATTCTCTCGTGGTTAATTTCTGTTTGAATTTGTAAACAAATCATAAATCCGGTGGCTTAAACAACAAGAATATTATGTACGGTTCTGAGTTAGAAGTTTGACATGAGGTCTCACCGTGCTACAATCAAGGTGACAACATGGCTGTGTTCCTTTGTTTCCTTGTATTTTCCAGCTTCTAGAGGCTCATGGCCCCCTGTTGCATCTTCAGGCCAGCAGTGTAACCATCTAACAGGCTCTGCCTCTGACCCTCTGCCTCCCTCTTATCAAGACCCTGTGGTTACATTGGGCCCACTCTGATAATCCAGGACAGTCTCCCCATCTCACGTCACATCCGCAGAATCCTTTTAATGTGTTTAGTGACATAGTCACAGGTTCTTGGGATTAGGATGTAGACATCTTTGAGCTATTTATTCTGCCTTCTGCATTATCCAATGCGATACTTCAAATTCTATGAAAACATTTTCTAAAATTGAGAGTTAAGTGGTGGAATGAAAAATGTTTCTAGAGAAACAGATGTGACATTATTGGATTTTACAGAAAGGTGGATTTTTTTCAAAGTAGAAAATCAAATACCATACCATAGTATGACTTTTCTAAGACTAAAAGAGCTTTTAATATTTTGAATATATTTTTAGGTCCATGGTTGGAAAAAAAGGAGCATCAAAGCAACCAGCTATGTTGAAAGCAACTGGAAGAAACAGTGTAAGGAACTAGTGAACTTAATTTTTCAATGTGAAGATTCTGAACCATTTAGACAACCTGTTGATTTGGTTGAATATCCAGTAAGTTGCCATTGTTGAAATGTTTGGGGCTTGTCTTATTTTGTGTAGAGGAGATCAGGTTAGAGATATTTAAATTAAACTTCTAAAGAGTAAGATGTTTAGACTTCATGTTAGCTTTTCTCTTACTAATGAGTCAGTTGTAGAAGAGTTACGTTATGATGGTGGGATTCTACATGGTTATCTATTATCTATGTAGTTTCAGCCCCAGGAAAACCATAAAGTGAATAAAAAGTGTCTTTCTTCACTCCAGTAATAGGGGAATGGAAAATGACCTTTCAAAAAAAGTCTGATTATAAAGCACAGATATGCTTAGAACGCTTGGAAATTACAGAAGGCTGTAAAGAAGGAAATAAAAACCATTCCATATCCTGCTACCATGTATAACATTTTTGGTTTATTTCTCACATCGGCTTTGGGCCGCCTTTAAAAGAAAAAATTAATGATTCTTAAGATCCTACTAATTTTTTTTTTCTTCTATCATATTGAGTATTTTAGAGATCTGATGACTTAACGTTTCAAAAAGCAGGAATTGAACCTTTGAACTAATTATTGTTTTTTCAAACCTAGGACTACCGAGATATTATTGATACTCCAATGGATTTTGGAACAGTAAGGGAAACGTTAGAAGCGGAAAATTATGATAGCCCTTTGGAATTCTGCAAAGACATCCGATTGATATTTAGCAATGCAAAAGCATATACACCAAACAAAAGATCAAAGGTAATTTAAAAGTGGTTTCTGTAAATAAATGAGCGTGCATGATGTGTATAGATAATTTTCCACTCGCTGGTAAAGGTTGGAACGTGACAGATACATGAGTGGTAGAGTGGGACTGTTAAGAACAGAGCTCTGCCACTGCCCAGATATCTGCTGTTGCTACCTTGCAACAGTTGATGTTTGTCTTTCTTAAAATTTTATAAACAAATGAGGAATGGCAGGAGTGAGGGCATCAGTGAAAAAGGGACATTTAAATTCGATAAGTAGACTGAGAAAAATCTATATCTTTATACATATGGGAATCTTGAAAAATGGGTTGGAAACTTACTGATAGAAGAAGAAAAGGAAAATCAGAAGGTAGGGGCGGGACTCGCTATAATGACATAGTAATATTTTGGATCCAAAGGAGGAGCACATGAGCTATGTAGTTATTTAAGAATATACATATAGAGTACATTACTGAGTTTTTGTTAAAATGTCTTATGTCGGATAAGTTTTCAAAACGTGTTGAAGCATAATAAATATGCAAAAACACATTTACTCTCAATTTCCACAGCATCACAAACCCCCTTATACACTGTGCTGAGTAATTAAAAAAAAACAGCAGTAATTTGAGAAGTAAGATTTTAAAGTAAAGCAGTTGTTCGATACTATAGCACTTTCTCTGTCATCAGTGACTTATCACTGCGAATTAATCACTTTACATTAATTTCACTTCCTCCTCTTTACTTATTATCAGACTCCTCCAAAATTATTAATTCTCGTCTCAGTTTGAGAACTCTTTCATTGCATTCAATATCCAAATTGCTTATTGGATCAGTTTAACATTCAGATCTAACATTTTTCAAGCTTGTGTTACCAACAATATTCAGCAGTTGTGAGACTTTCTTTCCAGAAAGAAGATAAATTTCATTCATGTCTTTTTTCCCTTTTGTTTAAAATATATGTTTTGAGGATTCATACCAAACAACTCACCATTTAAAGTGTATAATTTAATGATTTTAGTATATTACATTATCAAAATTTCAAAATTGGTTAAATATATGTAACATTAAATGTATCATTTTAACTATTTTTAAGTGTACAATTCACTGATTAATTACATTCACAATATTATTCAATCATCACTACCATCTATTTCCAAAACTTTCATCCTTCCAAACAGAAGCTCTGTGATCATTAAGCAGTCACTCCACATTCTCCCCTCCCCTCCCTCAGCCTTTGTTAGCCTCTAATCTGCTTTCTGTCTCTATGCATTTGCCTGTTCTAGATATTTATATAAGTTGAATAATACAATATTTGTCCCTTTCTGTCTAGCTTATTTCACTTATCGCAATGTCTTAAAGGTTCATCTGTGTTGCAGCATGTATGAGAATTTTATTCCTTTTTCGTGGCTGAATAATATTCCATTGTATGGGTTAGGTATATGACTTTGTTTATCCATTTATCTCTTGATGAACACGTGAATTGTGTCTACTTTTTAGCTATTGTGGTTAATGCTGCAGTGAATACTGGAATACACATATCTGTAAGAGTTCTTGTTCTCAGTTTTCTTGCATGTACTTATAAGAGTGGGATTGCTGTTCCTAGGGCAATGGTATGTTTAGGTATTTCAGGAACCACCAAACTGTATTCCATGATGGTCGCAGCATTTTACATTCTCACCAGCAATGTATGAGGATTCCAGTTTCTCCACATCTTGGCCAACATTTTTTCTCTTCTTCTTTTTTCTTTTAATTGTAGCCATCCTAGTAGTGTGAGGTATTACCTCATTGTGGTTTTGACTTGCATTTCTCTTCTGATGCATTATAAATTGTACCTGGGATTTATTTTAATCTGGTATGGTAAGACATGCACATTTGAAAATGATTGTCGCGAAAGAAGAAGGTTATGCTCGCAGATCCCTAGAAACAAGGAGGCATGATACACCATGGAGGGCCGCATGGGAATGGACCAGCATTGGTCAGTAGGCAGAGGGGAAGAAAGGGAAGATCATGGCTCAGAGCATATAGTATTGGGGTTTTCACAGGAAGGCAAGGCAGAGCAAAAAGAATAATTCTGGTGCTTTGGCCTACAGGAGCACTCTCTAGGTGTCTTGTTCCTGGTTCCTGGCCCTGGGGTGATTTAGGATGGGGGAATATTGACTTGGTATGTGAAAGTTTTATAAAGATAGGGATGTGAACTCCGGATTGATTGTTCCGTGTATGAGAGGCGTGCTTGTGAGAGAGTCCTTTGCTGTCTAAGAATTAGCTAGTGGTGGGAGGAGCAGTTTCTCCAGGATCAAGTCTCCAAAGGCCAGAGCATCAAGAATATAGCAAATAGGAAAATACAGTCAGTGCACTAATGATGTTGTGTATCTTTTCATCTGCTTATTGGCTACTTGTATATTTTCTTGGGAGAAATATATTCAGGTGCTTTGCCCATTTTTTTTTTTTTTTGGTCTTTTTGTTGTTGAGTTGTAGGAATTTGTTAATATATTCTGGGCATTAAACCCTTGTCAGATAAATGTTTTCTGAATATTTTATTCTGTACGTTGTCTGACTTGTTGATAATGTCTTTTGATGTGTGAAAGTTTTTCATTTTGATGAGGTCCAATTAATATTTTTTTCTTTGGTTTCTTGTGCTTTTGCTTTCACATCTAAGAATTCATTGTCAAATCCAGTGTCATGAAGATTCATCCCATGCATTCTAAGAATTTTGTGATCTAGCTCTTATACTTAAGTTGTTGATCCATATTGAGTTATAGTTATGTGTGGTGTAAGATAGAGGGTCCATTTCATTCTTTTGGCACGTTGAACTACATTTGTCCCAGCTCCATCTGTTAAAGAGACTATCCTTTCCGCATTGAAAGAATTTGGCACCCTTTTCGAAAATCAGTTGGCCATAGATACGGGTTTATCCTGACCTCAGTTCTACTCTATTGGTCTGTATGTATGTGTTTGCCTATACGTCGATCTATTTGTCAGTACCACATATTTTATTTACTGTAGCTTTGTAGTAAGTTTTGAAAGCAGGAAGTATAGGTCCTCCCACTTTGTTCTTTTTCAAGATAATGGCTATTCAGGTTCCCTTGCAATTCATTGTGAATTTGGGAATGGCTTTTGCCATTTCTGAAAAAGTCCTTTGAATTTTGAATAGAAATTGTGTTGAATATGTAGAGTGCTTTGTGTGACATTTGACAATGTTAAGTCTTTCTATTTCTTTAAAATGGTCTAATTTCTTGCAGCAAGGTTTTGTAATTTTCAGTGACAAGTCTTACACCTCCTTGATTAAATTTATTCCCAGATGGTTTATTGTTTTAGATACTGCTTGAAATGCAGTTGTTTTCTTCATTTCTTTTTCTGATCGTTAATTGTTGGTATATAGAAACACAACTGATTCTTGTGTGTTGATCTTGTATCTTGTAATTTTTCATGTATTAGCCCTGAGAGCATTTTTGTGGAATCTGAGTGTTTCTCTGTATAGAATCATGCCATGTATGAATAGTTTTACTTCTACCTATTCATTTGGAATGATTTTTCTTTTTTTTTATTGCTCTTGCTAGAATTTAAAGTACAGTGTTGAATAGCAGTGGTGGTGAAAGTAGGCATCTCTGTCTCATTTATGATCTCGAGACAAGATTTTCAGTCTTTATCGTGTATGATGGTTACTTTTATACATGCCCTTTTACATGTTGAGCTGATAATTTTAGCACCCAGTTTTGTTAAATGTTTATTTTAAATTCAGATATATTTCTGAATTTTACATAAAATCTAATGAAAAAACATGGAAACGATAATAAGATAATCAAGTTTCAAACTTAATATGATTAAGGAAAAAAATCACTTGTTAAAATTGGTGACTTACAGTAGACTCCAGGTTTGAGGGAAAAGAATAAATTTGATATATACACAAAATATTGGAAATATTAAAGATATTAAAGATCATACCAGAGATTACTAATTGTGTGTATGTGTGTGCGTGTGTGTTGTATATGTGAAGCATATAGGAAATTCATTTATCTCACATACTTTTTTTTATGGTTCTTCAATATTAGTCTCTTCACCCTCTTTTAACATGCATCAGAGTGATACGTGTTTAGCTTTTGAATATTAGACTTTTGCACTTATTTTCAGAATGATTACAGACAAGTAAAGGGTACTTCTTGTAAATACATAGCTGTACAAAAAGTTACTTATAGTGGCACTAAACATCCCAGTGCTGTTCTTTTAAATATTTGATATTATTTAATTATAAAATTGTTATAACATAATTTTTATATAAAAGCTCTAGGGCCGATTTTCTTCTACTGGATGCAAGGTATCCTTTTGTCTGTAATTCAAATTTAGATCTACAGGCCTCAAGGCAGTAAAATTGCAAGTCGAGACTGTTGTAAAGTGCTGTGTTTTCTTGCCCCAAGGCGACACTGCTCTTACCTTTCGAAAAGTAGCAGTCCAGCCAACCAGCCAACGTCCCCATCTACCTTTAGGAAAAAGGGACATTTTGGGGGTTTGTACATGTAGATGTGAAACGGGAACAGCCAAGCTGTTTCCTGGTTCTTGCAGGTGTCACTGAAGCAAAGAGGTGGGAAGTTAAGTAACAGCCATTATCTGCAACGGTGATATAATAGGTTGCAAATCGCTTCTGTGATTGCAGGTTTTTTTGGAAAAATATTTTTAAAGCTATTTTGTGGTTATAGTTTTGTTTTCATATCCTTGCAGATTTATAGTATGACCTTGAGATTGTCTGCCTTATTTGAAGAAAAAATGAAGAAAATCTCCTCTGATTTTAAAATTGGTCAAAAATTCAATGAAAAACTTCGAAGAAGCCAAAGGTTCAAGAGACGGCAAAATTGTAACCGTGTCAACCAGGCTAACAAAAGTATCAGGTGAATTGGTTATTGCAGGCTTTATATGCAGTTTTGTAAAATTTCAGGTTGTGATAAAATCTTTGATTTTATTATGCTAAATATTTTTAATCATTTTAGAGTGCAGTATATCCAGAAAAGAATAGTTACTTTTTTGTTTGGCTCGAAAGCATTCTGTATGTTTAGAGCTGTTGTGTTGATTTGGAATTATATAAACTTACAAGCATTTAATGAAAATCATCAATTTAAAAAAGTTTTTAAAGGATTAAAGTGTCACTTTTTGCATAAGAAACTTTTTTTTAATGCACAAAGTGATTACTGTGTATGGCCATTGAGCATTTGATTGGGTATGGGAAAATGTTCATTAGGCATAATGTACCATTATTTTTACTGAGAATTAGTTGTAAAGAAATATAAAATGCAGGATTTATTTTCATCAGTAATTGAATATTAATTTATATTCTATCTTTGACTATGTAACTTATATTAGTATCAAACTTACAGGTATTTAAAAATGTTGGAATGTGAAAGTTGAGTTATTCAATGTTTAGTTTGTTTCTATGTACACTTTGAATGTGGGTTTCTTCATAATTGTTCTTGGGATGACACTATACAACTTAATCTTTTCTACTTGGGAATAATACTATTTGATACCCATTGATGTAAATATGTTGTTGTAGTTTAGCTCCCTATCCCCCTTATTTATGCTATTATTGTCATACAGATTATAGCTTTAAATGTTATGTTTTATGCAGTTGTCTTTTATATTAGTTAAGAAAACCATTTATACTGTTACTTATATTTGCCTACATAATTACCTTTTCTCCAGTGGTCTTTGTTTCTTCTTCTGGTTTTGCGTTACCCTCTGGTGTTCTTTCTTTTCAGCCTGAAGTCCTTTAGTGTATCTATCTTGTAAGGCAGATGTGCTAGCAATTCCGTTAGTCTTTGTTTATCTGGGAATGTCTTAATTTCACATTCAGTATTTAAGACTGGTTTTGCTGGATATAGAATTCTTAGTTAACAGTGTTTTTCTTTCAGCATTTTGAATATTTCATTCCACTACCCGCTGGCCTCCATTGTTTGTGATGAGAAGTTAGCTATTAATTTTATTGAGGTTCTCTCCCTTGTACATATAGAGTTGTTTTTCTCTTGCCGCTTTCACAGTTTTCTTTGTCTTTACCTGTAACTAAATATGATGCATGTAGGTGTGGATTTCTTTGAGTTTATCCTCCTTCGATTTGTTTAGCTTTGTGGATGTATAATGTTTTTCATAAAGTTTGGGTGGTTTTCAGCCATTCTAGTATTTCTTTTTCCTGCCTTTTTCTTCTCTGAGAGTACCCATTATACATATTCTGGTATGGTTAATGGGCTCTCACAAGTCTCTGATGCTCTCTTTATTACTATTAAATGTTTTTCCCTTTCTGTTCCTCAGACTGGATAATCTTTATTGACCGACCTACTTTCAAATACCGATTTTTGTACTAGCTCAAATCTGCCTTTGGGCCAACCCATCTCGTGAATGTTTATTTCAGTTTTACTTTTAAACTCCAGAATTTCTGTTTGGTTTGTTTTTTTTTATAATTTCTGTCCCTTTACTGATATCCTCTGATATAATTTCCTTTAATTCTGTAGACATGAGTTTATTTATTTCTTCAATCATATTTATAATTGACTTAAATATCTTGTCAAAAGTTCACAAATAAAACCAGTGAATCACTGAAGCAGTACTTAGTAGAAGTTTATCGTACACCGCTAAAGACACTTGTAAACCTGGAGCACTCAGACTGAAACATGGAACGCGGCTCCAGAGGTATGTTGTTACAAAGCAGCTTATATAGTGTGAAAGTGGTAGCTGTTCATTTTTCACGGCGATTGGTTTTAGAATTAGAATTTTCTAATTCTAATGAGAATTTTACACTGTGCATCTGAAATTAGAATTTTCAGTGGTTACCTTAATGTCAGTCAGCTATGGGAAACGGTTCAAGTTTTGCTTATGATTTCCAGTCATAAGCAAGAAATGACTCAGGTCAGGTTAGTCTTGTGTAATAAGCTAAATTAAGCTTTATTCGTATGGCTTAACAGATTTTGTCTGCTCAGAGAATTTTCAAGGCTTGTCTCTGTTTGATTTTAACAATCTTTAGTCTAACACCTGGGTCATCTCGGACAGTTTCTATTGATGGCATTTTTTCCTGTATACGAACAAACTTTCCTGTTTCTTTGTATATCTTGTAATTTCTTGTTGAAAACTGAACATACTTAATAGTATAATGTGGCAACATTGGGAGTCACAGCGGCCCCGGGTTCTGATGTTAACATACCGTAGCACCCCTGGATTCTGGTGCTCTTCCCTCGGTGGTGGAGGTTGTCGCCGATGTCGTTTCGTGAACTGGTTAGACCAGCTTTCTGTAGCGTCTGTCTTCCCTGCAGTGTTCGGCCACTGAAGTCTCTGATGAAAATTTAAAAAAAAAAAATTTTTTTTCAGCCTGGTTTTCAGCTGTCTTCCTTGGCTCAGCATAGCTCAGTGGTCAGAAATTTGTGCTTAAACATCCTAGGTAAGGCTTCCACCATTTTCTGAAGGGCATCTGTATGTGAGGTAGGGCAAACTTCATTCTTTGCTTGTATTTTACCAGGCAGAAAGTTTCAAGGCTGAGTAATAACTGGCTTCTCTCCAGTCTTTCTTGAATATGTGTGGAACCTTCCACATCCCCCAGGAAAATGTTTCAGATTCCTACGGTTGTCTTCTCTCCTTTATCTCTTCTTTTAAATCTCTGGCTGAATTC
Organism: Eidolon dupreanum; assembly: GCA_028627145.1. NCBI lineage: Eukaryota > Metazoa > Chordata > Mammalia > Chiroptera > Pteropodidae > Eidolon > Eidolon dupreanum. Next base: position 2,282,657 of record CM053507.1, read on the forward strand.
TTTTCTTGATGAAACCATTACAATCGCCAGCAGTGTTTTCAGTGCGCCTGGGCATGCGGCTTTTCTGTGGGGCTCCCTCTCAGGCCCCTGCTCTCACTTGCTAATCCTGATCCTCAGGGCTGTCGTGCCATAGAATCGGGGTGTGTGTATGAGATGGGGAGCATCCCTAAGTCAAAATGCCAAGGTGCCACTGTTTTTACTTAGATTTAGAAGTTTCTCTTAAACACTTTTTAATTTGTTGTGTGCCTTTAATTACTTTCCAGAGTCTGAAATGGTTGTTTTCGATTATGTTGCCAGTCTTATTTTTGCTTTTTGGGTGAGATGATTTGCTGAACTCCTCATCTGCCACCCTGCCCCATGTTTAGAATAACAAACCTCATTGAAACAGATAAACATACACATAAGGTGAATGACCTGTCCAGCTGCTTTGCAACCTGTAATTCAAGTACATACATTACACAGTACGATGGAGTCCTCTCCCATCTCTTTTTCCTAACTTTTCGTTTTGAAATATTTTCAAAATTACAGAAAAGTTGAAAAATAATTCGAAGCACTCCTGTATACTCGTTACTTGGATTCACCATTTGATCACATTATGCCACATTTACTTTATTTTTGCTTTAACATTCTGTTATTTTTTTTCTTTGAAATCATTCACAAATATTTTTGCCATCATACACCTTTCCCCCTAAAGACTTGGTGTAGATTTTCTAAGAACAAGGTTCTAACTGCACCTGATTTGTATTTTTGTAGTTGACTCAGTAATGTTCTTAGGGCAAATTTTTTTTCTCTAACCTAGATGGTGCATTTTTTTGAAATTTTATTTTCATAGTCTTTTTGATTGATATTTTTAAAGACTATGGGTCACTGATTTTATAAAATGACCCTCGGTTTGGGTTTGTTATTGTATTGGGTTTTAAATTTTTTTGTTGAATTATTTTTAAAAACTCTAGTTTTTCTTGAATCAAGAGTCTAACAGTTCAAAAGAACATAGGAAAAAGGGAAAGTTTTCCCTCTTGAGGTATTATGACCTTGTCTACTGTTAAAAACTAGGTTTATGACAGGTTTAAGCGTGTAATTATCTTTTTGTATTTACTGGTTACCCTCCAGTTGATAGTAATGGAGGTTAAACTTTCGATCTGGCATAAACAATTACTGCTCTAAAGAATCGTGGTTATCTTTTAGCTCAAACACCAGAGATAATACTCCTAAAAGCTCATTTATCTTTTGTTTTAAAGGAAAAAAGGATTATCTTCCACATGAATATTATCCAGATCTATATTATAAATCCAAGTTCTATGATTTCCCCCCATAATCCATGGCTCAAGGGCCAAACATGGTGAACTGGCACTTAGATTTAAACAGTTTGGTCTTAGGAAAAAAATAGCTTGTTCTGATCTCTTTTTTACCTCTCTGTTCTTTCTGTTCAGGTTTTGTTGATTTCTCCCTCTTAATTTCATACTATATTTAGAGACATGAATAGGCTAGAGAGAACATTGGGTCATACTGAGACTTGATTCATAATGTGAAGGAATGCTCATATTATGTAGATGTCGGGTCGGCTCCCTTAGCATTTAGTCCAAAGAACCTAAGGTATTCAGTATGATTTTTGTAACTCTGTTACTTGGATTGTTTGTTTATTACTCCAATTTAGAACAATGATGTCAAATTTAAAGGAAGAAAATATTAATAGTAATCCATGCCAGAATAAGATGTTAATAATGAATATTTCAGTGTTTTGATCTAAAATAATTCTCAGATTAAGTAATAATACTTACTTTTATTTAGGCATTTGCTGTTATATTAAATATTGTTTCCTTTGTTCATATCTTTGACCAGAAATATCAAGCAGAAGCGTGTAAAGTCTCAGACAAGGGTAATTCCCGAGTTGGCAGGTTCTCCTGCCCAGTCTACCTCAAGTCGGGCAGCTTACTCTGCAGGCCGCAAGACAAGTGCTAGTGTCTCCTCGGGTGTTACTTCTGGTGACTCTTCAGATTCTACAGGATCATCAGAAAGAACGAGAAGAAATAGACCTGTCACCATAACAAATGGTTCAACGTTATCTGGTGAGAAGTAGGACATTGTGTTTATCAACTGTTGAGCAGTCATGAGTGTGACGCTGCTAGTTGCTATGGGTTTAAAAACAGGAATAAATAATATACATGGAACAGTTGGAAATATATTTGATAAGTACTGTTCTTTGCAAATGGTGCGGTCACATTTTATGCAAATTTGAATCCTCCATATTTTAAATACTGTGATATAGATACCACACTTTGTGTGCAAAATGTGACATTTTTGTATTTCTTTAAGTTAAAAAAAGTCACAGAACTAATGTAAGTTTAAAGCTGATGACCTAGTAAATTATAACCTGTTTATGTTATTGCCATTTAGTAGTATGCTAACTAGCAGATGCTAATCCTTCATTAGCATCGTGCAACGAGGCTGTGGTGTTTCTGTGCTTTGGCATTGCTCTGAGTGATTTTGCTGACTTGTGATGATAGTATACTAACTACAGCTGTACCTTAAAGTAATAGGATCAAACAGGTAGAATGCAGCCACGTTCTAGAGACTGGCAGGCCGTGCAGCAGAGGTGTTTGGAATGCTTGCTTGGGTCCCTTGTTAAGTAAGGGAGTCACATGATGGAATTCTGTTTCAAGAAGATTGATCAGTTTGGCAGTGATTTGCAGAGAAGGGGTCGAATCTGGAAACAGTCGGCGTGTTGGGTAGTGGAATAGAGTAGAAACAGTTCAAAGTGGAGAAACAGCAGAGCAATTTCAAAAGAAGAAACACAGTTTGGCGACTGATACTTTCCTATCACAGCCACTTTCTTCTGTGACATGGAGTTGAGTTTTGTTATGGAGTAAAATTTTGTCTTTTAACAACGTTCCTACTCATTTCGAAGAAGTTTTCATTCTGTAAAGGCATGTAAGAAGTAAGTGTGGATGAAGGAACAGGAAATTTGGGTTTCCTGTCTTGTGCTTACGTGGGACCTGCGTTCATTTTTGGGGTGTTGTAAGGTGTCCTGTCCTCTACTATTTAAATTATTCTTTCTTTTTTTAAAAAAATAAGCATGTAGAGATGACCTTTCTTGAGCTGAAAGCATGTGTGGTACAACTGTGCTGTTAGGAAGGGCTGCTAGAGAGAGACTTAAAAGTATGTCTACTGAAATGTTAGACTTGAAGTGTTTTCTCTATAGGAAATGCCTGTTTAATGTAACAGGAGTGGATAATGGGGCTAATTAAATTTTTAAATGAAAGTTTGTTTATTAAATATGTGAACTATATTTTCTGAATCCAAATTAGGATTAAAATGTTGCATCTGAATATAGGAGAATATGTAATAAACTGTTGATGTTTTATTTTCCTTAGAAAGTGAAATAGAAGATTCCTTAGGTACATCTTCATCGTCTTCAGCTTCACATAGTTCCGAGGAGAGCAAAGAGAGTCCAAGAGCTCGTGAATCCTCCGTACGTGGTAGGCTGGCCAGAAGCAGCAACCTGAGGGTGACCAGAACCAGAGCTGCTCAAAGGAGGACCGGTAAGAGGCTCTCACTGGTGCTTTGGAGGAGTGTACGAGAGAACTCAAAAGCTAAACATTGAGTGGCTTGTTGATGCAGTGCATCTACATATGATTAAGTGTCCTTTAGGCCTTTTTAAAAAATGGAGGTGTAATTGACATAGAACATTATATTAGTTTTAGGTGTACAACAGAATGATTTGATATTTGCATACATTGTAAAATGACCACAGTCTAGTTATCATCCATCACTATATATAGGTATAAAAATTTATTTTTTTCTTACGATGAGAACTTTTAAGACTTTTTTAGCAGCCTACAAATATGCAACAGTGTTGACTATAGTCACCATGCTGTGTATTACACCCCCCTGATTTATTTTATAACTGGAAGTTTGTGCCTTTTGGCCCCTCCACCCATTTCTCCCGCCTTTCACCAGCCTCTGGCAATCGCCAGTCTGTTCTCTGTATCTATGAGCTTGGTTTTATTTGTTGTTTAGATTCCACATATAAGTGAGATCACATGGTATTTATTTTTCTCTTATTTCGCTTAGCATAATGCCCTCATGTCCCTTCATGTTGTTGGAAATGGCAAGATTTCATTCTTATGCTAAATAGTACTCCATTGTGTATACACTCCACATCTTGTTTATCCATTTGTCTATTGATGAACACTTTTCTTGTTTCCATATTTTGGTTATTGTAACTAATGCTGCAAGGAACATGGGAGTGCATAGATCTTTTGGAATTGTTTTCATTTTCTTCAGCTAAATACCCAAAAGTGGAATGAATATCTGGATCACATGGTAGTTCTAGTGTTCATTTTTTCAGTAACCTCTATACTGTTTGCCATAGTGGCTGCACTGATTTACATTCCCACCAACAGTGCACAAGGATTCCCTTTTCTTCACGTCCTCGCCAACCCTTGTTATTTCTTTTTGATGATGGCCATTCTAACAGGTATGAGGTGATATCTCATTGTGGTTTTGACTTGCATTCTCCTGATGATTAGTGATGTTGAGCATCTTTTCATGTGTCTTTTTGGCCATCTGTATGTCTTCTTTGGAAAAATGTCTATTTAGATCCTCTGCCCATATTTTAATTGGATTTTTTTGTTGTTTTTTGTTTTTTGTTTTGCTATTGAATTGTGTAAGTTCTTTCTACATTTTGGATATTAACCCCTTATGAGATACATGATGTGCAGATATTTCCTCCCATTCATAGGTTGTCTTTTCATTTTGTTGATGATTTTCTTTGCTGTGCAGAAGCCTTTTAGTTTGATGATTTAGTCTCACCTGTTTATTTGTGCTTCTATTGCCTTTGCTTATGGGGTCAGATCCAAATAGTCATCGCCAAGCCCAGTGTCAAGGAGCTGTACTGCCCGTGTTTTCTTCTAGGCTTTTATGGTTTCAGGTCTTACATTCAAGTGCTTAATCCATTTTCAGTTAATTTTGTTTGTGGTGTAAGATAATAGTCTAGTTTCATTCTTTTGCATGAATTTGTCCAGTTTTCCCAACACCATTTATTGAAGAGTTTGTTCTTTCCTTACTGTGTATTCTTGCCGTCTTTGTCCTAAATCGATCATATGTGCATGGGTTTATTTCTTGGCTCTCTATTCTGTTTGACCCTTTAGGCCATTTAGATTAAGAAAGGAACTTAGTTTGGCAGTAAAAAATGAGGACCATCAGTACTAAAATAGTAAAGACGTTAAAAAATTGTTGCAATTAGAAAGACCTTTCTAATTTTATTATTACCTTATTTCTAGGTTCAGTTTCTTTAGAAAATGGATGTGGCAGAAAAGCCACTCGAAAGAGAGTCTACTTGAGTGACTCCGATAATAATTCGCTGGAGACTGGCGAAAGCCTAAAGGCGCGAGCTGGAAGCCACCGGAAGGTGCTGCGCAGGTGTGCTGCCGTGGCTGCCAGCAAGATAAAGCTCATGAGCGACGCCGAGGAGAACTCGAGCTCCGGCAGCGTGTGCTCCGGGCGTAAGCTGCCTCACCGCAACGCTTCTGCTGTCGCTAGAAAAAAGTTACTGCACAATTCTGAAGATGATCAAAGCTTAAAGTCAGAAATTGAAGAGGAGGAGCCAAAAGACCAAGATCAACCATCACCGGAGCCCAGTTCTCATGCTGCCCAGAATGCTGTCAATGACTCCGAAAACGGAGAATCGGAGTCAGAAAGTGATTTGCAGGTAGTCCGGAAAAGTTGGCATGCTAATGATTACAAGTCTCATACTCCAGCAACTTCTAAAACAAAATTTCTTAAAATAGAGTCTTCTGAGGAGGACTCTAAAAGTCATGGTTCAGATAATGGACTTAACAGAACTGCTGGTCCGTCAACGTCTGGGCAGAAACTTAAGGCAGAAAACATCTCAGAGGAAGAGGAGGAGGAAGCAGATTCTGAACCAACGAGATATGTTGGTAGGAAATACAACACGGGTCGCAGGAATGCTGCTTTCCTTAAAAAAGCAAAGATCTTCAGTGATTCCGAGGACTCCGAATCTGAAGAAGATAGAGAAGATGGTAGATGTCACAAGGAAACAAACCTGATTTCAGGAAATTTGAAGTGTGAACCTATTACTGGGTCCCAGTGTTTCTCAGATCATGTGTCTGAAACAGATCTGGATTCAGATGAAGACAAAACAAAAGAAAAACCAAACAATTTTATGAAAGGTAATTCAAAACATTTCACTGATTTATTCTCATTATCCTTCTTCGCTTATAGCATACCTTGTTTTGCTTTCTCTTGAAACTTCTCTTTGCCAACTATTTTCTTCCCAGCCCATCCTTCCCCATTAGTCTTTTCCGTGCATCCCTTATATTTCTCTGTGTATGCGTAACTGTTCTTTGAGTATATTTAGTTTTATTCACGTAACAGGCAATCTTGGCCTTAACTATTTCTAGCGAAGATTTCATTTGTATTGGTAATGGGATAGTGTATTGGCTATGGGTTTAAGAGTAGCAGAAGCAGACACAGTTATAAATTGTGGTGATCGTTTGAGAAGAGGAAAGAAAAGGGTAGCACTGGTTGAAAGGAATGTGATAAATAGAAACTAATAGAACAGTTACTGAACTGTTTCTATGCATCATGAAGTTTTTCTAAATGCTTTATGTTTATTCATCAGTATAGTCTTCGTATCTTTTATGAGATAGGTCCTGTTATTGTCCATTTTACTGATAAATGGAGCATGGAGAGGTGGAATAATGTGCTGAAGTAAGATTGTACTCCTGGTAAATGGGGATCGATGAAAAATATTAGAGCAGGAGGAGCTAAATCTAAGATTAAAAGCAGTTGGTATGATTGGAACTTGTGAAGGTAACAGTAGTTTCAAGGAGGCTGAGAGTAAGCAATTAGTTTTCATACCTTAGTGCAGTGGTAAAGAGGTTTTAGTCTATATTCATGTAAATAAAATATTTTAGTGTCAGGTGTTCTTGTGAATGTGAATAGAAAGGCATGGGGTGTTATTGATGGGAATGTGTTATGCCTGTGAATGGTGCTGAGGCTACAGAAGTGTCTGCTCTAAGTAGTAAGAGCCCCTGCCACTCACTGTCGTCCTCCTTCCAAGTTAACAAGAATGAAGAATTCTGGACTGAAGGTGTTTAAAATGTTGAAAGTTTAATTCCTTTATACTTACTTTTCTATTAAAGATTAAAAGAATACTCTTAATTTTTAGATTCTCCATCACAAGACCATGGACAAAGGAGAAAAGTTTCCAGGAAGAGGGTCTGTTCCAGTGACTCAGACAGCAATTCACAGGTGGTTAAGAAATCATCGAAAACCAAAGCGGGGCTCACGAGGGTTCCTCGAAGATGTGCAGCCAACGCTGCCAGTAAAATTAAGCTCATGAGTGATGTGGAAGATGTTAGCTTAGAAAATGTGTGTACGAGAAGCAAAGATGGAAGGAAAAAGCCCCTCCGTTTTGCATGTACCACAGCTGAGAAGATAGCGAGTGATTCTGAGGGGGATGTAAACTGCGAAGTGCCAAATGAGCAGAATGCCTGTGATGGGAAGCCACCTGAAGCTAGCTCAGAAGGTAGTACGAAGAGCATGAATCGGTCTTTAAATGAGGACTCAGACTCTGAAGGTATGTCGGATTCAGAGCAGAAGGGCAGGCCTACCAGGCATACTAATCACAAAACACGTGTCGCACCTTCCAGAACAAAGAATTCCTTGATCGGGTCTTCAGAGGATGATTCAAAAAGCCATATTCCAGGGGGTGAGATTGGTAGAAAATTGTCTTCTGAGTCAGCTTTGGCGCAAAAAGCAGAGAATAATTTTGAAGAGGAACTGAGTTACGGGCTGCGCAGGTGGAACGGCAGAAGACTCAGGACCTACGGGAAGGCTCCCTTCAGCAAGACAGATGTGATCCGGGACTCGCGGGGAGCCGCCAAGGTGGAAATGAAAAGGAAGAGGCTGCATCCTGAACTGGAAAATGTGAAAATTTCGGAAACAACAGGGAATTCAAAGTGTGGACCTGACACTAGTCCCAAATCTGACTCAGATTTGGCATCTGTAGCTGAATCAGATGTTGACTGTGCTGATGAGACAAAAACTAAAAAGAGGAAAACGAAAGGAAAAGCAAAAGTAGTTAGAAAAGGTAAAACTTTTACAGCTAACATATCTAAAACTGTGAGGCGACAAAGACAGAGCAAACGTCCTAGGTTCAATGTGGATGATAATGACTGGGAGGATTTGGACTATGCAAAGTCTAAGAGAGTTCTTCGACGTTCAAAAATAAAAACGAGAAATCAGGGTAGAAGGACCGTGAGGTACCATGATGGGGATGATGACAGAAGCCTAGAAAACGTGTTAGATTTTGATGATTGCACCTTATGACCTAGAGGGAAAACCAGTTCCTTTAAAGAGGAAGTGGACTGGAATTTATGGTGAAAGTTGGCTGTTGAAATTTTTTTTTTTTGTCCTACAATTCAGGGAATATATTTATATTTTTCTATGAAAAGTTATGAATGTGACTAAATCATGACTGTTATTTTTATTTGCACTTGCTTGCCTTTGTAGCAGCATTCAGCACAGGTGCCAAAATATGCTTCGTTTTGGGGGCAGATCTACTTCGACAGTATTTAACTACATATAGCAAGAGTTTGAAATATGTTAAACACTAGACATCCTGGTTATCAAAACCAATGAGCATTACTTTCATGGTAGCAAGTGCCATGCAGTTATTTTCTGAATTCATCAAGAGGTGGTAGTTTCTAACCCCTGTCCTGTTATAGTGCAACAATTTCACATGACCTATGTTTACAAATTCTTCATAAACATTATGTGCATACTGACATTGCAATCATGGGAGGTGTGACCATGATTAATGGGCAAGGTACCTACCACTTTTTTTTCTTCCCCTGGCTACTTGAGTAGAATGCATTATACTAGATTTGGTCATTTTTATTGAAATTGTTCCCAGTTTTCTTTCCAAATGCTTTTGGGCATCTTTCTTTCTCTGTCTCTCTTTATTTTTAAGGAAAATATCATCATTTTTATTTTATAAACTTGAATTTATAAAGTGCTGGTAAATTATTTTTTTTTAACATTTTGATTGTATATTTTAAACCTCTAAGGCCAGACTATAGTTCTAACATTTTCTTTTAAATTGTGCACTAACAAAATGCTATATAATTTCTTTCCAACATCTCCTGGTTTCCATGTAAAGGGTTTAACCAAACTCTTGGTCTTCCATAGTCTTATTCTGTGAAATAGAGGAGTTTGTGTGCCTTAGATTTAGGAAAAGTTTGTTCTTTGATAGAGTGTACAGAACTAGAAGAGTATTTAAATTATATGTAGTTCCCTCCATTTCTGTTGAAATTGTAGGGTTGAGTTTCGTTAGGTGTGCAATCACATCTTATCTGTATAGGAAAATAGTTAAATGTTATTATCCTCCATCTCTTTGTTTTAGCTTACTCCTGCCATGTGCAATCCCAAACATCCTTTACTGGGGCAACTAAGTGTATCTTTATTAGTGACCTCTAGTTTAAATTTAAGAACCCTGTCATGTTTTGTGGGAAGATAATTTTGGAATCCATTTAAATCGAAACTTCACATCATCAAGTACCATAGTACACTTATTTTTTCGAGCCAAATATTTTTACTTGATAGGCCGTGCTACTCAAACAGTGTGGGTTACCCATTCCTAGCTCATTTGTGCCTGAAGATGGACTTGATTCCAATGGTTTACATATTTTGTAGCTAAGGAGTATGTTACAGTACTCCCACCTTTATTGTTTATTGGCCCTAAGTATCTGGTTCCACATAAAATTAATGCTTTACTCCTGTGTATCCTTAAGGTAGCAGATACAGAAATGCATCAGACTCTGGTATCAGAGTTAGAGAATGTTTCTAAGTGTTGTTACTTTTTAATTTTCTACTCAGTTTGACATGGTAGAAGGTGTTTACCTCCCCGATGTAAAGGGAAGGATATTTTTAGACATGACCAACTGAGACAGGTGGGATACCTGCCTCTCTTTGGAGAGGCAGCTTAGAGAGCCATCACCACTTCAGACTGATGCTCTTCTCAAAGCTTGTGTTAAGTGTATGGGAGACAGTTTGATGCAGGGTAATTATCCTTGACTATTGACCCGAAAAAATTAATGGAATGCTCTTTACTTCGCTAAATTTAAGAAATGGTGATAGATGTCATATTCGTTAATTTATTTAAACTCTTAAGCTTCTCCGTTTTATATTTCTTCTCAGGGTTATAACTCCATGTTTACCATCATTTGCAAAAAGGTACCAAAAAAATCCATAAATAAGTATGGAATACATTTATAAGTACGTAAATTCTTTTGGTAAATGATAATTTTGACCATCTAGGCTTCATCAATAGAACCGTTCTTATGTTTTGAACTGGATTAGCTAGTCATTGATTGGCTAGTCAACTAATTGCTAATTTTTAATTTTGTCCAAAATGGTGAGACCCTTGTTTATAGAGGGAGTACTCTAGTTCCATCCGGAAAAAAAACAAGAATTGGCCTGGTGACACTGCAAGCACGTTGACAAGGGTAGCTTCTCAAGTTCTGAAATAAAACTAAGGAATTAGAGAATCATTTTTATGGGTTTTTTTGGTTGTGGTGCTATTCCTAAGGTTAACTTTGAATATGTGACACACACACTCCTAAATACTTTAAGAAAAATTAATAAATAATTAATAGTTCAAAATGTTTACATCGAGCACTAGAACGTTTGACTTTTTTTCTACTTTACACAGAATGCGCAGGGATTTAATGCACAGATGTACTTTAATATGTTTGAGATCAGTTTGTATTTTTCTTGGTGAGAAAAGATAAAAGATTACAAATTGAATGTGAACTGATCCAGAAGTGAGTGCTGTAACTTTTCCATTGCACTTGAAGTAACTTAATGGTATATGGGAAAAAAGACTACTGTGATTGTGTATGTTTGAAGTCCTATGATTTTCTTCATTTATGGTTTAAAAAAAGGTTTGAGGTATTCAGATTCGATTTTTGATTTCTTTGAAAGACTAATTTACCAAGCATATTAAGAAAAAATATTTCAAATATTAGAAACTAGGTGAGGTTTTAAGAGCATTTTTTTTCACATCCTATTTATTTAAAAAGGGTATACTGACAGTGTGTATATTAAATTCTAAATAAAAGGAAAAGTTTATCCCATTTTTAGATAATTCCTAGGGTGGTGGTTCTCCCTTTCTTAGGGGAGAATCTCTGATTAAATCCTTTCTCAGTTTAGTAATTCTTAGAAAGGATGATAAAGCAGTTAGACCTTCTAAGTTAAAACACAAGTTTCTTTTAAATAGTAGAGTCATACCTGAAAAGGAAATTAGTTTTATAATGAGGAAATGGGGAGAAAGGACTTGTTTTAGGAAAAGGCACTTCAAAACATAGAAGTGCAAATGGAAAAAGACACAAACCAATAAAAATACCACCTGAGGGTACTACTGATCCCAAAAGATCTTTCATACTCCATTGGTTGATTACATCTTAAGTACAAATCCTTATTTAGAATAACACTGGGTCCATATTACACTCCCTGTCTCTTGTAGCCTTTTATTTTCATTTAGAAATAATCAGAACACAAAATTTATTTTAACTCTATCATACTAAAAACTAAACTGAAAATATTTTATTGTCTTCTGTTGGTACAAATTAAATTTGATCGTACTACCTGGAAAAAAAAATGAGAGGTTTGTATATCAGAATGAAGAACATTGTTAAAGTTGCATACAGTATTTTTGTTTTCCCCTTCTATGCAATTGATTTTTCGAGTAACTTTTAAATGGCTAGTAAAGGTCTTTTTGCCTAGCTGAAATACCTAATCTCCATTCTTTTCATCAATAAGTCAGTATATTTACTTTATCAGGTATCTTGTAGTTGTCACCAATACTTTAGTTTTCTTACATTGTATGGAAATTACAATTCAGTGATTCTAGTATGATGGAGTACAACAAAGCACCTTCATTACAGAAGAGATTTTCGTTTGTTAATTTATACCTCTCACTTCTGTGGATATCAGGGAATAATAAAGCAGAAACCCTAGGAAATTTGCAACTTAACAGTTTAAAGATTGTCTCTTATTTTAGTATTTGGGAATAGAAAGACCAAACAAATTTGTCAAAGTTAGGGAGAAAATGGGGCATTGTGGAAAAATCTAGTCCAGCTAGATTAGTAAATGCTAATCCTACCTGTAGCTGAAATAGTAAATTACTGGAAAGGATCAAAGTGTAAAGAATATTATGATGAAGGCTGTGTTGTATCTTCTCACATTTTTAAAGAGTATTTTTATAGCTATTTTCTTAAATTATAGACGTTGCCTAAGGATACATGGGAATCCTCCAAGCTTTTTAAGGGGGATTTTTTCCAGTCACTCATTCTGCCAAGCTTGTTCCCAATGTATTGTTAATGTGGTAGAAAAATTATAAAGACTCTCACTTGGTTGCTCTTACGGGTTTGATGGAGGGAGGATGGGGAGGGGCGGTCCTGCGAATTTGCAGGCTCCACCTTTGGCAGCGTGTAATTAACTATAGACTGTATATCTGTTTTTCCAGACTAATAGTTTCATTTAATATAATTCTCAGTATTACAGATTATTTGCTGGCCATACTTTAGTTTTTAAGTTAATTTTAAGGTAAGTTTTATCATTTATTAAAACCTTTAATGAGAATTTGGACTGCTAAAGAGAAAGGGACATTCTAACTGACTTAACTGAAATGAGATGGCCACCTCCAGACTTCTGACCGCAGCAGCTAGCTCTGCCTAACGTTGATTCCACAAGGAAAATATTTAGAAAGTATTACCCTTTTCAGTCAGTGGTTAAACGTGAAAAGAATCTTTCTTTATTTAATATATTGAAGTTAATTTTCTAACTGTTGATCCTTACTTCGCCCTTGGATTGTACATATCCAGTTCACCTTTAAATTTTAGCCATTTTCCTGGAGACTGTCAGAGGCAACCCTTTAATTTTCTACTCCCACAGAAGATCTCTGCTTTAACTTTCAAATTAACTCATTACCACATCTAAGTCTTAGCATTTTCATCTAGAAACCAGTTTTTTTTATAGTACAATAAATTTAGTAAGGCTTTTTTTTTTTTTTTTTTTTTTTTTTTTTTTAACTACAAGCTTCCTAGCTGGTTAATTCTGCAAGGTCCATACGTGTGGTCGACGTTCCTTGCAGCCAGCTCATCTTTACCTCTTAAGCAGCCAGCTCCCTAACCTCCGTCCATAACCTCCGTCCACTGCGATTTTCCTCATGCGGGCGGAACGCAGGCCGCAAGCTGAGTGGGGCGGGGCAGCTGCAGGGAGCCACGAGACTTGCACAGGGCAGGGCGCTGTCACTGCGTTGTCTGTGATTCGCTGCTCTTCCTTAGAGCAGTGATTACGGAGTTTGGAAACCTAGCGGTCCCCTCGGTAGCTTACCCTGCCTGCGTTCGTCTGCGGCGCTCTGACACGTTGCTTCAGAAGTTCATTAAGCAGATGAGCTACAAGATCCCTTTCATACAGCGTAGAGCTTTCATCAGATTTTTAGAAAAAAGTTGTAATAGTCATCACAAATCTCGTGAGAATCGTGAGAATGTTACCGATTAACTTTTAGGGACGAGAGGAAGCTGTAGATGAGCTGTAGGTGGGAAACAAAACAAGTCAAGGTTCTGTGGTGCCCTCGCTGAGTACCGAAGACTTAACAGATGATTGAGTTCATCTGTCAGCCATGAAAGTGACCACACTAGTGAAGAACAGCTCTAGACTACAGAGTTCTTTCTGACAGTTTCTTGACCTGACGCTGTGGAAGTTGACTTCTTAGTGTTACCAACTACTTCTAGAAAAAGAATAAAACGTTAAGCCCAGAGAGTTACGGAAAATACTTTGTTCTAGTCATTCTCTAAAGAGACTTTTTAGTTTATGGGATCCTTTTAGAAACATGCTTTAGAAGGGATGGATATCAGTGGCAAATGCTATTTGCTTCCCGAGTTTTGGCCATTTCATTGCTTATCAGTGAAGGGCACACAGTAAAGGACACCTTAAACCAGCTCTGATAGAGACTTGCTTGGGAGAGGTTGATCTGCAACTAAAAGGTTTCCCCCTGTTACAGAAGTGATTTTACACTGATCAGTAACGTCAGTACTTAAAAAGTGTATGAAGTAGGCTAGTGTATTTTCATTTTGATTCAGTCATTTTTATCTCTTTCATTCTCGTTTGTTTTGAATATGCCAGTTAAAAGGTTGATGAGATTAAAATTATGCTTCTGCAGCAGTGGCGTGTGGTGTACTTTGGATTTAGAAAAATAATATATCAAAGTATCATAATTGGGATATGAATAATCCTTAAAATACAGAAACTAGAGACTACTGCTTCCAGTCAAAGCAACGTCTGCATCCAAGTTTCTGTTCACAGACCATCTTAGAATACAGTGATCTGTGAGTTACAATTTAAAGAGATCATCTAGGTAAACTGATCTAGTACTACTACACTTGGAAATATTCTGCTGCTGTGGTTTTTGCCATACCCAAATACAGATCATTTATAGGAAAGCCACAATGCCTCAAGCACTCAGTCACTGTTCCAACCCGTAACTGACCCAAGTCCATCCGGGACAGTAGGACTTGTGGGATTGTACTGACTTGTTAGTATTAAATGACACTATCACAAATGTATCGTTAGAGTAGCAGCCTCCAAAATTGTGAAGCTCGTATACTAACATAAATTGGACTTCTCTCTAACCGTGAATTCTGTATATATAATTTCTAAAAACTGTTTGTAGTTTTCCAAGGAGAATAAAGCACTTTATAGTTTATCAAGTTCTCAGTAATAAAATTAACACTGACTTACATGTATGCATTATTTTTTTGAATTCCCAACAATCGCTCAGATTCTGTTTCTGTATGAAATTCCCATTTTATGTTCTAAGTCTTTAGAGAGAGTTTCATCAAGCTGGAGTTTCTGTATGCAGTATAATTTATTCCCATCTCCCCCTTCTGGACGTATTTATATGGAGTTCAAGTTTTTTTATTTTTAAAAGCCTGGAATTTTTCTGTCAATCTTAACTGTCTTCCCTTATTTTGAATTACAAATAAGCATTTAGTAAAATGTTTTGGAGTTAGTATTTATTAGGTTTCTAAATGCAGTATACACTTGCATCAGTATATCACAAAAGAATTAATTGCTGCAACTTAAAATCATTTTGTCCCACAAAAATGTTTAGTTATCATTGGATTTTATTTATGCTGTTCAACTGGATATGTTGAGAATGGATCATTTGTCTATTTTTAATGCTTTTTAAAAACAAATGGATAGAGTTAGTTGAGTGATACTAGTATATCCTTCTATGTACAAATTTCACCTTAATTTTGATACATATTTTTAAAAACGATCTTTTCACTTCTGTTGTAGCATATATATATATATGTATATTCCAGCTTCTGCCTAACACTGGTGTAATGTGCTAAAGATTGACTTTGGATCTTGGGTTGGTTTGCAGAGACTAATGTTCATAATTTTAAAATTCCCAAGGAAAAATTCTCTGAAGTGATGAAAACATTGCACTTTAAGTCACTCCCGAACTTCATATGCAGGGGACTCCCCCAGACCCAAATAAGGGGTGTGACTATGCTGTGTGGAGTGTCGCCATGATCGGGTTAGCTGGCTAAAATGCCATTTTTGCAATGCCAGGTGACTTTGCAAATGTTTACAGTGGACAAAACATGGTATCTTTAGAAGTAGAATTTCAGTGGAAAAGCACGTGAATCACATAACTGGGCAAAAGGGCCTGATGCATGAGTAGGGGGTTTCTTTTAGTAAGCTGGTTGCCAGCCTTTTGGGGGAGGACACTTTGGGGTCTTGGAGAGCGCACAGGCACGTCTTTGAAATGAGTTTCACAGACTTGAGGTAAAATCTGAAGGGCTTTCCCTTTGAGGACAGAAGACTTCTCATAATTCTTGCCCTGTTCGCGTCAGTCTAAAGAAGCCATTTTCACTTGTACTCTTTCCATTGGTGATGGAGGGCAAACATCTCCACTCACAAAAGCGAAAACTTGTAGTGCTGGTAGTTGGTACTTTCACTGCCAGCAAATAATAGTCTTACTTGGTAGCTGACAAAACCAAACTGAACCCCAACAAAAACCCAAACTCCTTATTTCTAGTCCTTAGTAAAACATCTAGTGGAAGAGAGTCCTGCAGATGTCAAGTGGTTATTCCTTGACGTATGGTCTGTCCTTGTAGACTGTGGAGCGGGTCCTGGGACTCGCCCTAGTGGGCTTGTGTACTTCGAAGACAGTTTTAAGTGCTTCGATTCTTAATGATTTCAAGACCGGGTTGCCAGCAGAGGCCTAGCATGCAGGGGCTAATGTATCTCAGCTGCATATTTCTCAAGAAACATCTGCCCTAGGGGCGTAGCAATTCCTCTTGCGAAAATCTGGCTTGGGGTTCACCGACCTGGTCATTGTTGGGGAGCAGGCCCCTGGAAAGTCGCCTCAGGCCACCTGAGGACTTGCCTTTGTCGAGGGCTTTTGGTCAGACCTTGTGTCTGGTGGATCCTGTCAAGTTTTCTAGCTCCCTCAAAGGGAGCCTTCCTTGCCCCTTAGCCGAGGTGTCTATGATATGTTCTCACAGCATTAGTTGCTCACGGCAGCTCTACTGACGTGTGTAGAAGTAGTCTGTTTTCGAATCTTAGCCTCTCTGTGCCTGGTGCATACCTAGCTCAAAATATTTGAATGATGATGAAACTAGGATTGAACAATTGCGTTTACACAAAATGGTCGAATATTTGAAAAAAAAAATGGATCTAGGATTAAAACCATATTTCAGTTCTATAAGACCAATATACAATTTAAATTTTTTGACTAAGGGAGATGTTGGTGTTAGAATTAAAACCTCAAGGATCTTGAAGCAGAGCTGACGCTGTCTGTATCACAATGGCATTTCCTCGTTTAGGTTCTAGGAAAATTATTTTAGAACTATTGACTCTTTTAAAGTAGTTCAACAGAGTATTAGAAATGGTATCAAGAGATTTAAATCTATGTAAGGTTCTATTTTAAAAATTCAGATTTTAAAAAGTGCTTTTGGATTAGCTAGCTTTATGATGGTGAAAAGTACTTAGCCCTGTTCTTACGAGTCTGCTGCTGTTTTAAGTGACACTCATTCTCACAGATTACAAAATATGCTTCTATCCAAGACTTCCTTTTGTAGATAAGGAAATGGAAATTTATATCAAGTCAGAAACGCATAGTGGCATTGATGATGATGACTTATGTTTTTTATCTAGCAATGTGAGTCGTTTTACGGTTTATTTAGGAATGTATTGTTGAGGAATTTAAGATCTTGTGTTACAAGATTTTTGCATTTACATTAACTTTCACTCTTTTCAGAATTTGTTCCTAGAGACAGAGAACCCCATACAAAAGTGAGAACATGTATGCATAATCAGAAGGATGCAGTGCAGATGCCTAGTGAAACTCTGAAAACAAAAATGGTGCCTGAGAAAGTTCCCCGCAGATGTGCTACTGTTGCTGCAAATAAAATAAAGATAATGAGTAATCTAAAGGAAACGATTTCAGGACCAGAAAATGTCTGGATTAGGAAGAGTAGCAGAAAACTGCCCCATCGAAATGCTTCTGCTGCGGCTAAGAAAAAATTACTGAATGTTTATAAAGAGGATGATACAAGCATAAATTCTGAAGGTGAAAAAGAGCTAGAAGATATTAATAGCAAAATGATTCTTTTGTAGTCAGTTCAGATCTTGGAAAGAAAAAGCACAGTAGTGACTATGGAAATGTAGAAGTGGAATCGAAAACAATCGGGGGGCCACAAGTAAACTGGTAGTTGCATTCTGCTTCTAGCTCTAAAGGTAGTTTCTTGTTGGCACCTTTTGAGGAATTTTCTGAAAGCCATAATCCAGTGAGACGGGGAGGAAGGCTTCCTCTCGTGGGCTTTTGTGCAGACTCGCCATAAAGATTCTGAGGGGGAAACACTGTGAAGCCTGCATGTAGCTGGAGAGGCAGAAAGAAAACACAAATGGCCTCTTGTAAAATTATTCCTTTTCAGAAAGGAAGGGCCTTGGCAGAAATTTCTTGATTCCTTAGAGGAAAATACAGTAGTCCCTTGCTATCCCCATGGGGTGGGGTGGGGTTGGTTCCAGGACTCCCGCCCCCTTCCCCCAAATCTACAGATGCTGAAGTCCCTTCTATAAAATGGTGTGGTTGCATGTGACCCATGCACATCCCACTGTATACTTTGAATAATCTCTAGGTTACTTATAAATACCTAATGCAATGTAAATGCTGTGTAAATAGTTGTTACACTGTATTGTTTAGGGAATAATCAGGAAAAAAAGTCTGTACATGGTTAGACCCTGGTTGGCCTAACGACACAGTACATGTCAGCAACAATGTGACATTTTTCCTAAAAGTATTTTTGATTTGTGGTTGGTTGAGTCCCCATATATAGAACCCTTGGATATGGAGGGCCAGCTGTAATGGGAAGTGGACAGGGAGGGTCTATACCAAAAGCTTAAAATGACTGAAAAAAATTCAAAATCTCGACCTGCTAATTTTAAGGGTTCTTCATCAGAGTATAAAAATTCAGACCACCATGACTGTGGTGTCATTACTGAAATGAAATGAGGCACATTTCCCAAGGAAGTGCCACTGAGCCTGTTTGACTTTTGAATGAAGCAAATATTTTAGCAAGATCCAGTTCCTACAATTCACAACCCCAAAGTCAAAAAAGCTTAAACTAGAAGGACCCAGGGATTCAATGATGGGGCTGTTGATAATCTCGTTCTGAAGTAGAGTTGGAAATAAAATCCATAAATGTCATAAAACATTTTGTTTATATTCGAATTCATACTGAATGATGACCACTTGATAAGACTAATTCAGGGAATATATATTTTTCTATGAAAGCTATGAATGTGACTATCACAACTTATTTTCCTCATTTTTACTTTCAGGTAGCATTTATAGATAGATGCCAAAATGTGCCTCGTTATGAGGCAGGTCTTAATCAGAAAATAAAAAGTATAGATGAAGATAAAAAGTCATATTTTTAGATGACACAGGGACATCCTCTTATGTTTCTCTAATAGCACCTTAAAAGTTAGAACTTTATGAACACTAAACAGATTTATTACAATCGCATTACGACAAACCAATGGCAGCATGTCTGGGGTATTTCATTGTGGCCTTCACTAGGATTAGAAAACCTGGTCTTGACACTA
Source organism: Eidolon dupreanum (assembly GCA_028627145.1). Classification (NCBI taxonomy): domain Eukaryota; kingdom Metazoa; phylum Chordata; class Mammalia; order Chiroptera; family Pteropodidae; genus Eidolon; species Eidolon dupreanum. The sequence goes on from CM053507.1 coordinate 2,301,869, forward strand.
AAGAATTTCTTTGCAATGAGGTTTCATTTGTTAATAGCTATTTGTTGAAATTAAAATCGCCATATTAAATGAACGCACTGTCAAATCTTTTTAACAATGGAACATGCTGTTGGAAAAACGCAGTGTTAGAAGCAAGTTGTTTTCCCGTTTAAAAATATCTGTGAATATTATGATTTGCATGTGTAAATCTGAAAAAGTAAAACCTAAAGGTTTCTATTTTTTTCATTAAAAGCCTAATGTAATGCATATTTTTTGGTTAAACAGGTCGACCAAGTGTCTAGATTACTTGAGAAGTTTGTTTGTGATTGCATGTCTGCTTAAAAAAAGGCTTTTGTCATTTTTTTTCTTAGCATAAGCCAGAATGTTTCTAACCTACAGAGTCTGTCCTTTGCTTTGTTTATAGTATACTTTTATCTGAAATACTGATACCAGTCTCTTGTTGCTAGTGCAGGTGAGAAAGGGAAGAATTCCTAATAAACTGATATTTTTAGGTGTGTAGGGTTTGTTTTTTGATCCCTAATGCCATGTTTAAACCTATTTCCAGTCCCGTATTTACACTTAATTTCATATTGGGTATGTTATAGCCTCAACAAATACAAATAACCATAAAATGAAAATATTTAAGTCTCAAGACTTATGAAAAATTTTTGACAATTTCAGTGTAATGAAAGGATTTTAATTTTGAATTTATAATTTGTGGCGGGGTTAATTTCTGTCAGTACTTGAGATCGTATCACCAGCCTTTCATAATGGAATCCCTTTTCAGGTTTAGTATTCAATTTGAACATATATTTGCCTTTTTTTAAGTGCTTGGCTTAAATTTATTGTAACTGCATGAAATAAGCTTTTGTTTGAAAGTTAACATTCTTGTAAAATGCTCTCTAAAATGTGTGCAGAATTTTCATCATGACCAAATGTAATACCCCATTTATAATTTTAATCAGGTTTCCAAAAATGATTTCTTCATAATGTAACAAATCAAATTGAGGATCTGACTGGTAAAAATGATGTTATTTTATTTAACTAAAGGACTAAGAGTGATACTCAATCTTTTTCTGCAGTTTAGTCATTCTATAAAGCCAATTAACCCAGGAGTCTTAATGCAGTTTTACAACATCATATTGGTAATCTCTATATTCACTAAGTTTCCTAAGCTCTGATGGGATAGCAATTTGGTCTTATTGTTTATACCTAAATGTTCAAATTTTGCTTCAAAGCCCAGTCATATTTTGCAGTTATGTGTGAAATCGCTAAATATTGGTTTTATGTAAATGCTTTTGTTGCTCATTGTTTCTTTCACACCTTAAATGTCTCTAGCAAATTCCTGATTTCTTTTTTTTTTATCTTAAGAGGCTTCCCCGACCCCAAATTAGTACTTAACTTTGTGACTATTTGATAGGGTTCCAAAATATAAGCAATGTCGTCTAGTGTCAGCACAACTAAATCTAGGTAACAGATTTTTATTTTTCATTACAATACTGGGTATTTTTATTTAAACTATGGCACAGTTGTTCCTTTTTCTCGTGCTTGGAATTGTGCTCCGTGAACGTTGTCTTCCAGCAAATTTTAAAGAAGAGAACTAATACTTTGCTTATTAATGACAGGCTATTTAAAGCAAAAACAAATTTTGTATTAGAAATGGCCAAGTTTGAAAAAGAGCAACTATTTTTGCATTCTCATAAAATCTTTTAGATCAGCTTGACGATCATCAGCTTTTGAAATGTGAATTCCTACTGCCAGAGTAAAGGTCTCATTTTTATAACACCACGAAGCACTGTGTTTCTTCTTGGCTTTCCATCCTCCTGTCCGGGGTCCCGAGGACGCGCCGGGCCCCGGGCCAGCACCTACCTGGGGGCGGCCGCGCTGTGGAGCTGGGTGATCGGGGCGAAGGAGGGGAGGGCAGCGAGGCCGCCCTCTGCCCCGAGCGCTGTACAGCGGGGTGGGGTGGCGGCCGAGCCCCTCCTCTCCGCGACCCGTTGTTACCTGGCCTGACCGGAGGCCCCGCCGGCCCCTCCCCGACCCGCCCCCGGCTCGCCTCTCGCCTCTCTAGGCCGCAGTCATTTCATCTCGGTCTCCTCACCACCTCCGAGGGCTGGGGCGCGTGCGCAAAGGGGGCGGCAGGGGGCGTGGCTAGCCCCAGGGGCGGGGCTTAGGGCGGTGGGGCGGGGCCACGCTCCGGGGCACGTGCGCGGAGGCTCTTAGGGGGCGTGGCGGGGGCGGGGTTAGAGGCGGGGCTCCGGGGTGGCGCTGCTCAGAGGCGCGTGCCCGGGCTCCGTGCGCCAGGGCGCATGCGCCGTCCCGCGGCGCCGCAGTTGGGCGGGGCCGGTGCGCGGGGGGTGATGGCTGCCACGTTCTTCGGGGAGGTGGTGAAGGCTCCGTGCCGAGCCGGGACCGAGGACGAGGAGGAAGACGGCGAGGCGAGCAGGGAGACGCCCGAGGACAGGGAGGTCCGGCGGCAGCTGGCGCGGAAGAGGTGAGACGCGCGGCTGCGGTCCCAGACGCGGTCCTCGGCCGGCGCGGGCGCCCGGAGCCGCGGGGGTGGCCGCTCGTCGGCGGCGCCGCATTGCCCGGGGAAGTCCTCGGCGGGTGCGGGGAGAGCGGGCCCGGGGCTCAGCACCTGCCGCGGTCGCGGGCGGGTCGCGTTCGTTAAAGGAGCCGCCTCCGCGCCGCCTTCAGCATGGGTTTAGGTCGCTTCCTGACCCCCTGAAACTTCTTCCCGGACGACAGCCCTGTACCTTCGTGTCCCAGGTTTGTGTCATGTGTTTGGTTCATGGACATGACACAGCTCTACGCCCCACACTTAAGTTAGCATTCCGTGTCAGTGGCACATGGATAATGCCTTTTAAAAGTACAAATACAGTAATTGGAGAAGATAATGAAATGAAGATTTTTGACGCATTTATTTCGTCTCCCATCACCCCTAAGTGAGTCCCAGCCACCGTGGCCTTTCACCTCTACAGTTTTCAGAATGCTTCTCAAAAGCTATAAGGCATTTTCTTGCATATGCTATTATCACTTATAACAAAATAAAAAAATTTGATACTGTCAATACAAATTTAATAAATTTAATCAGATTTCTCTAATCGTCCCAGACGTCCGTTTTACAGTGGGTTTGTGTCATTCAGAATTCTAACAAGGCCCACACATTACATCTAGACGTTTTGTCTCTTGAGCGTCCTTTCATTTAGAGCAGTGCCCCTCCTTTTGCACCTCTGCTGAGACTGGTTGTCCTGTAGGATGTCCCACATCCTGGATTTGTCTGATGCTTTCTCTTCGTGTCATTTAATATGTGTCCATCACCTGCATTCCCTGTAAAGCTCCTTCTAGAGGCTTGGTCAGATTCAAGTTCAATATTTTGCTGGCAAGAATGCTTCGAAAGTGGTGCTTGCTGTTTCTTACTGCATGCTATGCCTAGTTATCCCTTTTTAGGGATGCTAAGATTGGTTGGTCAGTGGGTCACGTGAGCACCCTGATCTCTTTTGTAGAGTTCACTAGGAATTTCATATAGAATGATTTTATCTGTTGATTATTGCCGCCCGAATCCATTGTTTCTTGAGGATTGTAATTATGTTCTTTATAAAATTAATATTTGCATTTTACTTAATGCAGAATTACACTGACGGTAAGCATCCTTTTTATCATAATCCAATATTAATTATATTTAAGTTGCTTTAGTTTTGTCTTTTGTTTCTTGTGTTAGGGAGGTGCGGCTTCTTCGAAGAGGAACAAAAACATCTTTGGAAGTGTCTCTGCTAGAAAAATACCCCTGCTCCAAGTTTATAATTGCTGTAGGAAATAATGCTGTAGGTAAGTGGGAATGCATTAGACTTCACATTTAGTTGAAAGAATAGAATCTCCAGTTACTTATATTTCTTTTCATCATAAAAGATTTCAAGTGTCTGTTACTTCTTTTAGAAAAAGTCATAGCAGAATACCTTTGTATCTGAGTAAAATCTATCCTTGCTCACGTGATAGTGTCTTTTTGATAAACTTAAAAAATGAGATTTAAAAGAAATGTTCTAGGTTTCAGGAACTTACAGACTCAAGGGCTCAGTCCTAGTGTTTGTGGTATTCGGGGTCCCTTAAGCTCCTGGCCTTGTTTTGGCCAGACTGGGTGGGGCAGAGGTGGTGCGTGCATACATGGCCCTTGGTAGCGATGGCTCTTAAATGTTTTTGGATTAACGAACTCTACAAATAACAGTAATGGCTAATATTTTTAGAACTCCAATTCTAAGGTTTTTACATGCGTGAATCCATTTGAGACGTTAAAATTAGAATGGCGCAGAGTTCAGCCGGGACAGCGTACACGTGCCGGTACTAACACCTGTGTAATTTAGGGGTTCACTCGTCCCGAAGAGAGCGTTTGGCATCTCTGTAGGATCCTGTGCCCTCCCTATATGGTAGCCCCAGCACTCACGAGCAGTGCACGCTAAATAACCACTGACACGTTCATGCGAAGTTCCCTGTCCTGAAGCTTTCTGGATGAGTGTCACACTGTGAGAGCGTGGTAAAGTCTGTCAGTAGACCTGTCACCCCAGTTCCTGGCTCCAGTGCCATCTGCACTCAGGTCCTGGCCTTGACTGTCTCAAGGCCTCAGTTTCCTTTTCTGTAAGATGGTGGTGGAAGGCCGATGGCCTTGGACAGCTCTTTTACCTCTAGAATTCTAGACTAACTTGAATGAACTTACTTTTTTATTTTTGTTGTTATTTTTTAGTTTTATATAGTTATCTCATTTATTTGTCTCTGTCATTAGATTTTACAGGGACTACTTATTTTTTTAAAAAACCCTTTTATGATACAACTTAGTCTACATGTGATTAAATATTTTGAAGTGCAGAATTCTTTTGCGTGGTCAGAGGGGAAGCGACCTTCAGCGGAGTGGTCGGTTTTGAGCTCAGTCGAAAAGAGCAGGAATTTCCGAGGTGGCATTTAGTAAGGCAAGAGTTGGACTGATTTTTTCACTGAATAGAAAACGTACCTTGAAACAACACTAACTTTTTTGAATTGTTTTCCACAGCATTTCTGTCATCATTCGTCATGAATTCGGGAGTCTGGGAGGAAGTTGGTTGCGCTAAACTCTGGAACGAATGGTGTAGAACGACAGACACTACGCATCTGTCCCCCCCAGAGGCTTTCTGCGTGTTTTACCATCTAAAATCGAACCCCTCGGTACGCGGGCCTTGATTTGTATGTGTCAGAAGCAGGCACTGTTTATGTAGTGTTCATCTGAACGCCACATTCCTCTGTATTTACTGTTGCACTGAGACATTCTAGAAGCCTGTAGGCAGTGGCAGTCACCACTTTGTTGCTTAGATAAATATTAATGTGGCACCTACAGTGTGTTGGTAAAATTCTTAGGAGATTCTGACATAAGTTTGTTAGAAATGAGCTGTAAGCATTAGACATTTAAACCTTGCCCTCATTCAAAAAATTATTTCAGTTGGCGACTCAGAATGTGCGCAAACGTGTGCACTTGGTCAGAGCGGGGAGCTCTGCTCTGTTGCGGTGCGCCCGGTGCTTCGCCAGTGCCGCGTGCACGCTAGAAACCCAGCTAACGTTTGCTCAGCAGATGCATTCTAAGTACAGTGCTGTGGACATCACGCTTTCATCCTAACCTACTTTGTCCTGATTTTTTTAAGTCAGAAGAGACATTCTGTACCTGAAGCTGAATGATTCCTTCAGATTACACTTGTCCTGATGCTAAGGTTGGGTTCAGTCAGAGAATGCAGCATACTCGGCAGTTTGGGAGACAAGTCAGGCAGATGAGGTGGCCAGGCAGGTTATGTATGTGTCCGTCCTCCTCTGCTTGTCTGACAGCGCCATTCCACACTGCTGAGCACTGACAAAGGCCAGGGACTCAAACGATGGAAGAAGTCAGTAATTCCGTAGTATCATAGTGTTGCTTATTTCAGAAGGTAAGGACCAAATGGCAGCCTTAAAACTGTAGAATTTAATTTTATAGTACAGTTGGTTTCTATAACGTGATCCAAAGTTATTGAAGGGTTCATAGGAATTTTTATAAACATCCAGTTATAAACTAAGCGCACTCTTTATAACACCTTAGTGGGGGTGTTACTTTAGAATAGGCAGCGAAGGTCAGGTAGAAGGTCAGGTCTGGTTATCTGTGCCATTTACTGGTTAGATAGCTCTTGAGTATTCAGATCCTTTGTGCGTAGCTAGTTACATACCCAGTCTCTCTCTCCTCTCCTATCCTGGGGCCTCCTTTTTCGCCTCTTGTGCAGTTTTTGTGTGGTCATCGGTGTATTTGTCAGTATTTTAATAGAAAACATGGTTGACGTCTGCGGGACAGTGTCACAGCTAGGAGTCTCATCCTCTGATGGCACCGCAGCCTTGCAGGCGCGTTCACCTTGAGCATGCGGTTCAGGACGTGGCTTCTAAAATAATGCCTTCTTCACAGGCTTCAGCAGCGCTGCAGGGCGCCATCCGGGCCGAGACCCTGTCAGGCCACTGTCCTTCACTCCCACAGCACCTGGTGGTCATCTGGCGATTACGTTCTACAGGGTTCTTAGTTCGAGTTTGGTCGTCACAACGTGCGACCCTCAGAAGGGCAGCAGGGCTGGCATCGTTCCTGTTTTAGAAAGAGGATTCTAGTGGGATTTACTGGGAGTATATTCAGCGTCTCACGGTAGCTGTCAGTGTGCACTTTATTGATGTTAATTGCCACAATTAACTTGATTCTTAAATTTTAAAGAAAAATAAGCCAGTAGCAGATTCAGGAAAGTGTTATCTAAGTAGTATATTAGGATTGACATCACATATATTGTGATACGTTGGGGTGTGTTAAATTTACTTGACCTTAGAAAAACTTGCATTTTGGTTTTCCAGGTTTTTATTTGCCAGTGCAGTTGCTACGTTGCTGAAGATCAGCAGTATCAGTGGCTGGAAAAGGTGAGAGACGCAGCTGGGTGTGGTCGACGACGGGTTGCCATTTGTCAGGGGTTCAGTATCTCCACACTTAAACCTACATAGTCACATACTGAAGTGGGGAAGTATTTGGGTTTTTTCCCTAATAATGTTCTAGAAATTTGTTAAAAGATATAAAGAATAAAAGAACCTATTTAACAGATGTAATCAGCATCGTGCTAGATTATAGGTCATAGAGGCACGTAACAGTTGAGTTCTTCCCATTCGCCTTATTTTGTTTGAAAGAAAAACAAGCTGCCCACCTGCAACAGCACAGGGTCACGGCCAAGGATGAAAATGGCAGTGCTGGAAATGTGTGGCGTTGGGAGGCAGGAAACAGGCGTGGACTGGAGTCAGGCTGTTACAACAGCTTCTCTGGCCACCTTTGTTTCTAATTTCGTTTGCTCGGACTGAACCGCCTTTAGGTAGGTAGTGCTGCCCTTTAGTTCATAGGCGAGGAAAGTGACTTGGAGGTCGCCCAGCTAGAAAGTAACATAACCAAGAGCAAACCTGGCTGAGGGGACTGCAAAGCATGACTTCTGTTTCCCATGGACACTTCTGCTCCTGCAGGGCACGACGTTACTGTGAATGGTGCAGGCGGACTAGAGGGATGTTTCTGCTCTTAACAAAATCATAGATATATATTATATATGTGTGTGTGTACTTAATTTGAAACTTATTTTGTGTTAGGTTTTTGGCTCTTGTCCAAAGAAGAATATGCAGGTAACTATTCTTACATGTCGACATGTTACCGACTACAAAACTTCAGAATCTACTAGCAACCTTCATTCTCCTTTCCTGAAGGCCCTGAAAACACAGAACTTCAAAGAGCCTCCATGCTGTTCACTGCTAGAGCAGCCCAACATCGCACACGACCTTCCTGCAGCAGGTGGTGTTAAAACGGGTCACGGTTCATTGTCATGGCTTTATTGATAGTCGTTGCTTTGAATGTTTCTGAGGGAGTGTGTTAATGATGATTAGTAGAGCATTGCTGTCTATCCTCAGTTTCTGTAGTTGCTAGTACATTGTATTTGGTTTGCGTTTAAAAATATCCCAGACACAGAGCAGCTCAGAGTTCGTAACTGTTACCCTTCAAGGCTGCTCTGTTTCTTTGTGGTCTTTGGTACCTCATCATGCGAGCCAAAGCTAGATGTACGTTACTGGCATGTGAAAAGTTAATGAAGTATGTTTTAATTGTCAGAATGTTCAGATTTTGAACCTTGGTGGTTACTTTAATATATATGTATTTTTTTCTTACCCCCATCCCCCAGTTACTTTAATATTTTATCTTTGGACCTTTGAGCCACGCTTCTCTTGTTCAGGCCTGCTTCCACGTCTGGAAGTGTACTTTCCCTTCTGATAAAGCTTTGCTTTTCTACTATAAAAAAAAACATACACATATGTGTGTGTGTGTGTGTATGTATGTATTTTATCTTTGTTCCTATTACTAATTATACCCTAGCATCATATCAAAATTAGATTGTCACTTTTCAGTAGGTAATTTTATAATACAAATTAATTGTTATCAGTTAATAAAGGTTTTTTTCTTTTAAATGTTAAGTTAATTAGAATAAGTGGCTAAATATTTTACATTATGCATTGTATATTATTTATATTTACATTATTATAGTCAATAAAATTTTAATCTCGTAGCTATTTGAGATGTGTTTCAGCCTATGTTCAGGAAGTGCAAAATAATATTTGCAAATGCAAGAGAATACTTAGGAAAATAATTGGCTTTGAAAGAAAATAGGCATTATAATGGGTTCAAAATGGCAGCAAAGGCTTTGATTGAAAGAGGCAACAGAGACAGCTATTTTTAAAAACAGTATTATTTAGAGATGATTAACTTAAACATTCTATAATAGAAAACTCGTGTGTTTTTTCCCTGTGTGTTCACAGTTCTGAGTTACTGTCAGGTGTGGAAAATCCCCGCCATCCTGTACCTGTGCTACACGGACGTGATGAAGTTAGACCTGATCACAGTCGAGGCTTTTAAGCCTGTGCTTTCCACCAGAAGCTTGAAGGGCTTGGTCAAGGTAAGCTTTTACTCACTGACTTAATTGCTGAGTTGTTACCATGAACTTAATAAAAAACATGAATGTACGATGTCAGTTTCAAACCTAAGTAACATGTAGAGATCCTTTTTTTCTTAAAGTTTTCTGATCTGGCAGTTTGAATGTGATTGCCGCCCTCTCTTCTAGCTAAACCTCTGGGACTTGAGTACTTTGCTCTTGTCTCATAGATCAGTGCAGTGCATTTAAATCCCGGGTGGCTGTGTAGAAAGATGGTTTTACTGTTCAAGACGTTTGTGTCACTGACTCATTTGGAAGGTGATAGTTTTTGAGAAGGCAGAGCATGGATCAAATTATCGTAACATTTATTCATCTAATTTTGATGGGACTGGGGCTGCGAGGGGAAGATAAAGGCTGTTTCGTGCGTTCAGTGTGTGTACTACGCCTGTGGGCTCTTCCCCCAGAAAGATAAGTGCACAGAGCGTCGGCCTGTTATTCCAGGTAGTTTAGGAAATTGCCCTGTTTTGTAAGAGATTCGCTGGACGTCCCTGGACCCTGTTTGAGAACAGCTTTCTGAGAGGGACGAGGTGATGGCACGTTGTTTCCTGCTCGAGTGGCCATGGCTGTTAACTGCCCCGTGTGTTGGAGTCAGCTCATTTCACAGGTCTCATAAGTTAGTTTTCTTGCTAAAATATCAGTCCTTTGTGGGAACGGGCCATGGTTTTTCATCCTGGTATCCCTAGTTCA
>CM053507.1:2312054-2364221 GCA_028627145.1 Eidolon dupreanum
CCCCCGGGACTGCAGAATGTAACTGGATTTGGAGATACAGGCTACAGAGAGGTGATTAGGTTAGAATGAGGTCACACGGGTAGGCCCTAACCCAAGCTGACTGGTGTCCTTACCAGAAGAGGAGATGAGGACACAGATCACGCAGAGGGACGACTGTGGGGACACGGGGGAGGAGGAGGAGAGAGGCCTCGGTCTCGGCTTCCAGGCTGCAGAGCTGTGAGGCGTGAAGGAGCCTGTCGCGGAAGCCACCCGGCCTGTGGGATTCCCTCATGGCCGCCGAGCAGACCGGGACCCCGCCCGCCCCGTCATCCTCGGTCACACTCCCCTTTATTTTCCTTAACTCCGTTCACTGCTTTGAATTTGATTTCTGTTTCCTTGTTTGTGGCCAGCCCCCGCCCCCACCCCACGGAGGTCACCGAAGGCACAGGCCTGACCGTGATGTCTGTCGCCTGAGACCTGTCCGAGGAGAGCAGGCCAACACGCCGCTCGCGGGAGGGTTTGCCAGCCGCGTCAGCGACCTGCTGGCTCGGAGCGGGGCCTTCGACTCGGGGGCGACCAGTTTCTTCGAAGGCAGAGGCGATCCTGCGCCCGCACCGGTTCCCGGGCCGCAGGTCCTGCCCCGGGCCGGCCTCGGACGTCCACTCAGGCCCCGGGGTTGCAGGCGGAGGCCGGGCAGGCTGGCTCTCCCCGCGCCCCCCGCCACAGCTCCGCGCCCGCAGCTCCAGGCTCCCGCGCTCACGGCAGCGTGGCCGGCAGCTGAAGAGCAGATGGCACAGGCTGCAACATCAAAGCGGGAAGTGTGTGAGGCTCTGCGTGTGCGAGTGTGTGTGTGTGTGCGTGCGTGTGAGAGAGAGATGTGAAACGATGAGAGAAGCAAAAAACGGTTTAGACGGAATGGCCCAGCCAGTCAGAACTGGGGCCGGAGTCCATGTGCAGGCAGGACGGCTCGCTCTGTGAAGGTGTAAAAACGAATACTTGTCTCAACTCTGTAGACCCAGCGCTTTGTGTGGACGTCACCTGGGCCAGCTGCTTAGTTTGGGTGACGCCGGGCCGTCCTCGCCTGGAGCAAGTCCGCCTTCCAGCCAACCACGCAGACCTGCTTCTAGGTGTGGTAGACACAGGTTGGTCCCACGCGGCCATTTACATTTAAATGACTTAGAGTGAAATGAAAACTTTGGTCCCTCAGTTGCTCTCTGCACGTTTCAAATGCTCCGCAGCCCCACGTGACGTTTGGGCATAGAAAGCGTAGAACATTTCCAGGATTACAGAATGTTCTCTTGGCTTTGGGGTGGGGGCAGGCAGGGCTGGCGGACCCCACTCCGGAGGCTGGGTTGGGAGACGAGGGGGCTTCAGTCTCGGAAAATCCCCCAAATGGCATCGGTACCGAAAAGCTGGTCGGCTGTCTTTACTTTGTCATTAGTAGGAGAAAGATCTGCCTTCGCCGAGTTGCACCTGAGCCGAGCTCTGGATGTTTCGGACACATTTAATACTCAGAGCAATTCTCTGTGCAATCCCCTCATTTCTGTGACTGAGAAGCTGCATGCCAGAGCAGGTGCTTGTCCATCACCGCTGCTAAGTGACAAGAGTCAGGATTCGAACTTGGGTTTGGTTAGTCCCATGCGACTGCCTTTTTCGGTGGCATCTGTCTGCCTTCTTGGATTCCTGGGCTCTGGCGGAATGGAGGAGGAGGAAGATGGTTGCAGTCTCTGTGTTCACCTCCCCTCCATCGGGGCACCTTCTACCCGGGAGACCCTGGGCCGCCTCCCTAGCTTGCTGGAACCCGTAGGCTCTGAGGTGTCCATGCTGCTTTCCCAAGGGTCCTCGCCGTGAAATCTGAGCATTTTCATGTGTCTCCAGGCATCTACCTAGAGACAAAGTGACCTGTGACACAGACAGGTTGTGTGTTTAGTTAACACTGGTGCTGATTAAACACGCTGGTGTGTGGTGCCTCCTTGGCCCGGGCCCACGCGAGTGCCACGGGGGCTCACGCACGAGGCTGCGAGGCCAGGGACCTGCCGGGAGAGCGTGGGCGCTCACTCTTCCTGCTCCTCAGAGGAGGCTGGACCCACGTCATGCAGCGGGCCTGTCCACAGGTCACTCGGAAAATCCCCCAAATGGCATCGGTAAAATGGCATTTTACACTTCAGTCACCTTATAAATTCTCTGTGTTAGAGCATTTATTGTATGTGTGTCTCTTTAAATAGATTTTTTTTTTTAAATGAATAGGAATTTACAATCTAACTTTATTAGAGAAGTCTACTTTTGACTTCTGGTGATTTGGGGAGGGTTTCTGCGCTTGATCACCATATGCGTCTGTCACACAAATCCGGAGCGTCTTAATTAGGCAAAGCCGGAGGTAGCGGTCGGGTCACACAAGGCATGTCAGAGAGGCCTGGGGGACAGATTTTAGGATCCAGAACCTCAGGCCTTAGATACAGAGCAGATTCTGCCCTTCAAGGAGGCAAAAGTCCTTGGGTTAAGTCCTCCTCTAGCCGTCTTGGGGATGAAAGTGAGACTTGAGGCAGCAGCAGCCCTAGCGGGAAAATGCACAGATCGTACACACAGGGCCACCGAGGGCCACTGAGCGCACAGGTTCACGGTCTGCTTTGTCCCCACCCCGAGAGGTCTCGGCGTAGTGTGGGGACGGCCGCCACGCCGAGTGGCCGCCTCTCCGCCTCTGCAGCCTTGTTGCTTTGAAACGGGGGCTGTGATCCTCCACCTCCCGGGCGATGCTGCCGCTGCTGGGGGGAGAAGCCGGGCGTGGGCCCCGGCAACGCCTGGCACAGGTCGAATGCCTCGTGAGTCCCCGGTGACTTGGATAAATACCTGGTGACGATGAGGACTAAGGGCACTGTGGGACGGTGCCGGTAACTACACCCCATAAACAGGGTCAAAATGACCACAGGCGACCGCTCTTCAGAGACAGTCTTAAAAGTCACCGGAAATGTTTTGCACAGCAGTCTTGTTACCCTGAAAAATCTAGAAGGTAATAAGTTGTATGGGCTGGAAGGAATTTATATGCCACCTCCCCCGGGCATTTGCAGTTCGCTTATTTGTGGGGAATGTTAAAAAAAAAAAAAAAGAAAGAAACAACCTGGGATGGAAGTGGGGCCTGGCCCCCGTCAGCGCCCCACGATTTCTCCAGTCCGGCTGAGAACCCCTCGTGCTTGATGCGGTGGCAGAGAGCTTGCATCGTTCTTCTCCTCGCCCCGAAGCCGTGCTGCCCCCCGCAAGCTCCCTTCGCGGGGTGCAGAACACAGCAGCCCCGAATTCAAGCAGAGTGCGCACTTCCTGGAGACCCATGCGCAGAAATAGCTGGATCAACGATTGACCACAAGGGGGCAGTGTTGCCACACAAATATATATATATTTCTGCTGGTGGCCCCGATGTTTACAATCTGCTCTTTCTAAATATGTGTATGTATCAATAATACTCTTTATTCTTCCTTCTCCCAGGACTGGTAAGCAAGTAAAAACATACCAAAGAAATCTGTATGCATCAGGCCATTAAAAATGTCTGTCGACTGTTTAAAAAAATAGTTTTAAGTGTTTTTTTCCTTCTGCAGTTTTTGTGCGACTCCAGCTAGTTGTTACTGATGACCAAAAAGGGGTCCTTTCCTGGAAGGCAGCGGAGATATCGGCAGTCTCACGATTCGGGAGGTTTTGTTCTCGAGGAGAAGGTGATCCGTGGGGAAGGCTGTCGATTTAGATGCTCACTTATTCTCAAACCCGTGTTCTTTTGAGTGTTTCAGTTGTCGCCTCAGTGGCTGCTGAGTGGACGTTGTCAGTCGCCATGGAGACCACTCAGGGCTGTCCCAGAACATGTGACCCATTTCCCCTGGTCCACCCTCGCCCGTTCCAAATTTAGGTCCCGTCGCGTCCCGGTCATCACTGGTCTGAAGGCGTCTCCTGTTACGTGGTGACATTTGTTAAAACTCAAAGCGCACAATTTCTCCACTGTCCCTTTTTAAGGCGTCTTACCTTAAAGGGGCTGGAATGCGAGGTGTTTTACCCATCCCGGGGGCCTGGGGCCTGTGAGTGCTGTTGCGACGGCATGCTAACGAGACTCCTGCTTCGATTACATTGTCTCGGCCGCGTCTCCAGATGCCAGGGTCCCCTCCCGATATGCTGTCCACGTGTGACCCTGTGTGCTCCGGCGGCCACCTCTGAGGAGGCTGCACCCCAGGTGCCCTCTGGGGAACCATAAATTGTCTGTGTCTCCCGGGCTTCCCTCCAGATCGCTTGTCCACTCACACTCGGCCACACTCGGGAGCCATCAGGCGGGTTTCTCTGGAGCCTCTGAGCCTCAGAAAGCCGCGTCCACGTCGCTGCAAGCAGAGGACAGGTCCGGGCTCCGGTCCGGCGTTTCCCAGTCGGCCTCTCTTCTTTGGGCTGAGGACACAGCAGGACTTCAGCAGGGACTAAATTTGTCTATGAACACCACTGAGGGGGTCCCCACAGGTGGACGCCAGGCCTGCAGTCCGGCGTGGAGCATTCAGAGAACTCAGATTTTGTCCTCGAAGGGAGTCCTGGGTCACCTTGGACTCCCGTGGCCACGAGAGCCCCGGGCTGTGGCCTGCAGCCCTCTGGTCTCCTCCGGTCGGCAACAGGTGGTCAACCCGGCTCCCAGCTCCTGTCTGCAAAACCCAGGGTGCTCCCGTGGCCACAGTGAGGAGTGGTCGGCCCGAGGAAGCGGTGTGCTCGGACTCAGGTGGGCTGTCCCACAGGCCTTCCGCCCAGGAGGCGACTGGGGTGTCCCATGGGCTCCCACGGGGTGGAGAGAAGGCGGGTCCGGTCACTCAGCTGGAAGTGCGTTTGGTCACAAGTCTCAGGACACCCGCCTGCAGAGGTGGAAACAGAGAGATGGAGAGTTAAATATGTACTACGTTTTTAAAATGAACAGATCTCACTTTTTTAGAGCAGTTTTAGGTTCATAGCAACACTGAGCTGAAGGCCCCGAGATTTCCTGCATGCGCCTGTCCCCACACACACACAGACGCCCCACACCCCAAATCCCCACCTGTCGGGGCGCTTCTCGTAGCCGATGAACCTACGCTGCACGTCACCGTCACCCAGAGCCCAAGGTTGACACTGGGGTCAGTCTCGTGGTGCATCCCGTGGGCTTGGACCAGCGTCTAACGACAGGCGTCCCCATTGCAGTGCCGGGAGGAGTGGCTTCCACGCCCCAAACACCCTCCGGGCCCCAAACACCCCCGGGCCCCAAACACCCCCAGGCCCCAAACACCCTCCGGGCCCCAAACACCCCCGGGCCCCAAACACCCCCAGGCCCCAAACACCCTCCAGGCCCCAAACACCCCCGGGCCCCAAACACCCTCCAGGCCCCAAACACCCCCAGGCCCCAAACACCCTCCCGGCCCCAAACACCCCCAGGCCCCAAACACCCTCCGGGCCCCAAACACCCCCGGGCCCCAAACACCCTCCAGGCCCCAAACACCCCCAGGCCCCAAACACCCTCCGGGCCCCAAACACCCCCAGGCCCCAAACACCCTCCAGGCCCCAAACACCCTCCTGGCCCCAAACACCCCCGGGCCCCAAACACCCTCCGGGCCCCAAACATCCCCTGGGCCCCAAACACCTTCCGGGCCCCAAACACCCCCGGGCCCCAAACACCCCCGGGCCCCAAACACCCCCGGGCCCCAAACACCCTCCACGCCCCAAACACCCCCGGGCCCCAAACACCCTCCGGGCCCCAAACACCCTCCGGGCCCCAAACACCCCCGGGCCCACCTGTTCACCCCTCCCTCCCCCAGCCCTGGAGATGACTCGTTCTTCACTGGCTCCATAGTTCTGCCTGTTCCAGGACGCCACGGAGTTGGAATCACACAGTCTGCAGCCTTTTCAAACTGGCCTCTGTCACTTAGAAATAAGCGATGAGCATGTCTTTTCACAGCCTGACGGCGTGTGTCTCGTTAGCGCCGAGTCACTGAATACCTGTGTTTGTCACGAAGTCGGGGGCGGGCGGCGGCCGGTGCTGCAGGGGCCCAGGACCCGGCCGTTTCTCTCTCGGTTCCATCTCAGTGGCCGGCCATCTGGTCCCCTCGTGGTTACAGAGGGGGTCGCATCGCCAGGAAGTACGTCCAGGACTGCAGCAGCAGCAGGAGGGAAAGGCCGAGGGGAAGGTGACGCCAGCCCAGGCTGTCCCCTCCGTGCAGGAAAGCAAGGGGGTTCCCGGGAACCCCTGCAGGGACTGGCCAGACTGGGTCACGTGGCCACCTCTGGACCGCAAAGGGCAAAGGCGCATCACGCTCACGCCAGCACCGGGCAGGGGCTTAGCCCCCACTGCTCCGGAACACGCCGCAGTCTGTTAGCAGAGCGGCGTGTGGGCGTGCGTGTGCGTGCGTGTGTGCGAGTGTGTGCGTGTGTGCTGGATTGACGCTGGGTGGGCGATGGCAGGTGTCTGTGGGCCACAGAGTTCACTGAAAAGACCATTTTCGTGGCAGGAAATGGAGCACTCGGTCCCTTGGAGGCGTCTATACAGAGGCAGGTGCTGTCACGTGGAGGAGAGTCGGGGCGAGGGGCCGTCGAAGGTTCAGTGTCATGCGAATGGTGCAGATAGAGTGTGGAGGTGAAGGAATCACCGTGAGTTCAGAGAACTGAGGACAGAGGAGACGTTTGACCTGGGCGTTGAAGGATGGAGAGGATTTTTAAAAACTGGCTGTTTTCTCACAGAGGAGCATTCGAGATTGCTAACTGTCCTTCAACATCTCATCTCCTGCAGCAACAGCGACTCTGGGTTTGGGCTACACGAGGCTGCCTTTCCCAGCTTCCCTTGCAGCTAGGTGTGGCCAGGGGAGGTGAAGGCGTAGATGCAGCTTCCCCATCGTGCCTTAAAGGGGATAGGCCCTTCCCTTTCTCCCCTCCCACTGGCTGATGTAAGGCCAAGGGGGTGTGAGCCATATTGGGGGGCATGGCTGAAGCCGCCCCCTGGGAGTGCTGAAGCAATAAGACAGAAGCAAACAGGCTTGGCTACTGAGAGCCCTGCAGCTGGACTGTTATGAGAGAGGAAACAAAAGGCTTTCTTGTTTAAACCAGTATTAATGCGGTTATAGCTCTGAGCCTATATCGTCATTAAAAGCCATAAACTTTTAGTGTCTCCTGAAAGCTATGTTAATCACACTTATCTACATCGATGCTTACCCAGCCTTGCACTGTTAGGGAACAATTTACGGCTTCCTTTTTAAAAAAGGAGTTTTCTGCGTTACGCAGGACTGGTTGGTGACCCGGGATCCATTTTGCTTCTTGCGTCTGACTCTCCCTGTGGGTGTCAGCGTCTCTGACGGGAGAGGCAGGATGTCAAGTTGACGCTTTCCTCTTTGCCCTCCGACGCTTCCTCAGGTAGGTTTCTGTTGTCTCAGGAAGAAGATGGGACAGGAGACAGAGAAAAAGCCAGAAACAGATCTGCGCTTTTGATTCTCTAAGGGCCGGACCTTGCGGGCCTCAGAAAGAACCCCTGTGCAGGGACCGCTGGGCGGGCGGGCGTGGGGAGAGGGACGCGTGGAGGGAGCCGGGCCGGGGGGCCCCAAGAAGGGGGCGCAGAAACTCAGCAGGACTCGTGGGAGTGAGACCACCTCAGCAGGGGCGGGCATGGGCGGGCCACCTCTCGGGCCTTCCCTGGCACCTACGACCTGTGCCAAGTGCCCTAGAACTCAGTTGTCACACGGTAAGGTGGAGGGGACCCAGATCTGACCGGCGGACATCATGCCGTGCCATGGAGAATGGCCAGAGTTATGTTCCTCACACATCCACACGTGTCGATGGCTTCGCGTCCACGATCCGAGTATCTGTGGACATCAGTTCTGGGTATGGCAGAGTCAAAAACGTTGCAGATCCAAAGAGGCGGGAGGCGTTTCTCTCGTCTCCTCATCATTTACTCTCTACTCTGGCAGCCAGGGCCCTCGCTGGCCACGTGAGAAGGTCTTCATGCTGCTTGGTCATCTGGAGAATCCCAGAATACTGTAATATTATCCCAAGTATGGAATCCGTAGAACAATCCCTTGCTGGTGGTGATCTTTCGAGCTCTTTTTTTTTTTTGTTAGCAGCTACTCAGTTTGTATAGCGTGCTTTGCCCAGAGAAGGGGGTGCCCTAAATATTCGCTGAAGGAAAAGAAGGACATGTATTTCTCTGAGATTTCCCAATAATTTAGCCTCTGTTTGAGAGGCAGTTACTTGAAGTGAATGGACGCTATTGACAGCATTATAATTTTATATCTAGAAGTAGACATATGGCGACAGAGCAACCTCTGATCGTAAATATCCAAGGCCACAAAAAGTTGTGCCCTGTACAAGAAAGACTGACAAGGACCAGAATAAACTGTATCATTGGCTACATGTGGATGATGCTGATTTTGTACCAAAAAAGAGCTTTTCATGAAATTTTATTGCTTCTCTTAGAGTCATACTAAGAATTGCATATTAAAGGGTGAAAATAACTTGCTGAAATCCCACTTCTTCCTCTTAAAAAGTCACTGATTAGAAAAATTGTGAACAAATAGATTTTTGAGCAAGTCAGCAGCAAAATAGTTTATATAAACAAATTACCCTGATGGTGAAGAAAAGTTCTCCTTGAATGGGATGCTTGGCCGTAATAATGAGCTATTTTAGTAGACAGCATGGATGGGCTGTTATGTCATCTTGAAGGGGGAAGGTTATTCATGACATGACATAAATCATGACAAAATTCAGAAACTATAGGGGAAGACATTGATCAATTTGACTACACACAAATTCAAAGTTTCTGTGTGTCAAGAATACCATAAACAAATTTAAAATGCCAACCACAAAATAACCATCAAATGAAAATATGAAGCCAATCTTTAACCCAACAATTTTCCATTGCTAAGAAAAATAGTTGTGGCCTATTGTGGTGGAGGCTGGTGGCTAGTTGTCCTCTGAAATCTATGTTCTTTCTTTCGTTGTTATAGAATTTTAGGGAGGCCTCATGTAACTCTCTGCCCACAGTCCCTGGCTTGTGATGTTTGGGACCCTTGCATAGTCTCCTCCTCTTAAGTGTGGGCAGGACACATGACTTACTTCCAACCAAAGGAATATGGCAGAGGTAGCAGGACATACATGTTTGCGTGTGTGCTGATGTGTACAAGATTATAACACTCATCTTGCTGAAGTCTCTGGTTAGCTTGACGAAATCCCATATGACAAAGGACTGAAGTGGCCACTAAGAACTGGGGGAAGCGTCTGAGGGACCACCAGCAACAAACTGAAGGCTTCATTTCTATTGCTGCAAAAAGCTAGTTTCTACCAATGGCCAGAGTGAGTTTGCAAGCAGATCCTTCCCCAGCTGAGCCTTAGATGAGACTGCAGCCCTGGCCAACCCATTATCTGCAGCCTTGCGAAGGTGCCAGAGACGGTATGCCCAAGCCTCCGACACACAGAAACTGTGAGATAAGAAATGGTGAGTTTTAAGCTACTAGGTTAGCAGTCATTATCAGGCAGAATAGATAGCTAACACTTAATCCGACCATGTTGGGTCTTGGAGCCTTCCTTGTAATTAGTTGTTGCCATATGACTAAGTTCTAACCCATAGCATGAAAACTGAAGATATACAAATGGCCAATAAGCAAATATTTGATGTCACTAATCATTAAGTCATTAGGGAAATGCAAACCCAAACCACAGTGAGACACTACCTCATACCCATTAGGATGGCCACTGTCAGCAAAACTAAAATGACGAGTGTTGGCAAGGATATGGAAAAGCGGGACCCCTTGTGCACTGTTGGTGGGAATGTAAGATGGTGCAGCGTTGTGGAAAACATTATGGCAGTTCCTGGAAAAATTAAATTACCGTATGACTCGGCAGTTCCACTTCTGAGTGTGTATGCCCGTAAGGACTGAAAGCAGGGTCTCAAAGAGATATTAGTCCATTCATGTTCACAGTGGTCTTATTCGCGGTCACTGAAATGGAAGCAATCCAGTGTTCACTGACAGATTAATGGATACAAAATATGATCTATCTATGTGATGGAATATTATTCAGCCCTGAAAAAGGGAGGGGCTCTGACAGGTACTACACCATGGATGAACCTTGAGAACATTGTGCTCAGCAGAATAAGCCAGACACAAAAAGTACAAATATATTGTATGATTCCACTGAAATGGGGTGCCTGGAGCACTCAGATTCACGGAGACAGAAAGTAGAACGGTGGTTGCGGGGTCCGGGGACGTGGGGAGTGGGGAGTTAGTATTTAATGGGTGTAGAGCTCAGTTTGGGAAGATGACACGGTTTGGAGATGGATGCTGGTGACGGTTGCATGACAATCTGAATGTACGTAACACCACTGAACCGCACACTTACGAGTGCTGAAGGTGGTAAATGCTACGTTACGTGTATTTTACCACGATAAAAAAATTTAAAAAGCAACCTGCTTTTTAAAACGTGTCTAAGCCCCAATTTATAAAAAATATGTGTTTTTTTTTTTTTTTTGTTGTATGCATAAAGAGTTTTTTAAAAAAATACACAAAAAACTGCTGGCAATGGCGGGGGCACTGGGAAATCAGATGAGTAGAGGCCTGCTCATTCGCTGTGAGCCTTCTAGTGCTGTTCGGAATTTAGTTTATACTGTACGTGGCTTACTTTTGAAATTTAAAGCAAATTATTGATAATTTTAGGCAGCCACTTAGAATTACTGATTCCTTATGTTTCCGCTGAGATGCTTTGAGGCACTGGGTGTTGGTTTCTTCTATAAATCTCTGTTTTCCAAGAGATAATACCGAATTCTTCAAAAGCAGAACAGCCAAAGTAAATTTTGAAATTTAGTTGGTTTGTATTGAATGACTTGAATTAATAAATGAAGCAATTATTTTAGGAGCCTTCAGGGTTTCTAAAACACCAGAGAGCCACGGTCTAGAAGGCATTTGGGAAAATAATGAACTCACAGAATCCTTCATCTGCAGGGTCCGTTTCTTCTACTCTTTTGGTGCCTCCCATGGCATCTAGTAAATTCTATGCGATATGAAGTAAATGCTTAATAAAGTCAGGGTGGGTAGAAGCGATTCTCACAGCGTCACTGTGATAGAAAGTTCGACTAGTTCCATTTGACTATGTTGACCTTTTAATCATCGATCTCATGGTTAAAAATAGCTAAATTCCCTAATCAGGCAACAAGAATGTTGAAGGAGACATTACTCCTGAGAGAAAAGAATGCACAGAAGTGTATTTTCGCCTCGAATGGTCCCGCGTGAAAACGTGGATGTGGGTGCAGTCCCGGGTTTAAAGGTGCAGGAGCAGAGCAGCCCCGCCACCCACAAAGGCGGCGTTAAAAATGCACGTGAGCCCCGGAAAACGCGTGATCTCATTCTTGGACATTGTCATCCTGCAGCTTTGTTCTTTTCAAAACAGGCAAATGCACGTACATGATAACTGGGTTCTTCTTTACGTAGAATTTTCGGTTCTAAATTTTTAGCTAAAACGCCCACTCGTTTAAAAGCGGGAATAATGAGCACCTCTGTTCCGCGGTTTCTCAACCTCAAATGATCGACACTTCGGCCGGAGACTCCTGTGCCCTGCGGGGTGTCCACCCTCTAGCTGCCAGCAACGCCCCTCCCCGTGTTGTGACAGAATAAAATGTCTCCAGGCATCGTCAAGTGTTCCCAGGGGACGGGGGTGTGCAAATCGCCTCTAGCGACAGCTGTTGCTTGGCGAATGTGGCTGGAGAGGGGACAGGGTAGAGGCCACCACTCTCACGCTGTGATGCCAGCCTCGCAGGGGGCCGTCAGGCCTGTGGGTGGGTTTAGAAGGAGTCACGAAGCCCAGGCGGCTCCCACACGCCATGGCATCACAGCGTGAGCGTTTTCCACGCTGCAGTACCGTCCACGTGTTGCCACTTTTTGTGCGGGGTGGCGCAGTGGGATGCTCGGAGCCAGGGCTCGGAGCCAGGAGACCTGCTCTGAGTGTCCCGAGGCTGCAGGGACCAGCAGGGACCCTCCCATCTCTCCATGGGAACCTCCTGCCCCTTCGGGAGCGAGGGGTGGTAACCCCCCCATCCTCACGGGTTTGGAGTCTGAAATTAAATCAGTGTGCATGAGATTCAGAAAAAAATCCGTCGTGTATTCGGCAAAGCTAACATTATTATTCCATCTTAGTTGTTCCCTCATCATTCCTCTGTCGTTAGGGTCTCAGGTTGTTTCTGGCTGGCCATTCTTATAAACCAGTGTTAACTTTTTTAAAGTTATTAATTCATGGACTTTAATTTTTAGAGCAGTTTTAGGTTTACAGAAAAACGAGGAGAAAATGCAGAGTTCCTATAGCCCTTTCCCTCCCCCTCCTACACTTCCTTCTGTTATTGACACCCAGCATTCATGACACCCCGCATTCATGACACCCCGCATTCATGTGCTACGTCTGTTACAACTGGTGGCCAATACCGATACATCCCAGACGTTTACAATGGGTCACAGTTTGATTTGTGAGTTTTTGACTTTGTGACGGTGAGAAAGCGATATGGATTCCGTAGAAACTGTACTTCAGATTTCGAATTCTGATCTTTCCCCTGCCCTTCCCACTTCCTATTCTTTCCCAGCCCCAGATCCCCAATGCACTCTCCGATGGCTCTGTCCTGCTAGATGGCCCATCGCACCCCCTTCATCCTGTTTCACGTGTAAGAGTCTAGCAGTTTCTTCCTCGCATCCCCTATAAATCGTCGTTGCCTCGACTTTTTTCTCTCTCCGAGCTCAGCTTCTGTTCCGCCGGGACAATCAGCAGGTTGGTTTCGTCTCCCCGGGGGTTGGATAAAAGATTAGGGGTCCTTGGGGTGAGTTGTAAGAAGATAGAAGCTTCCAGTGTGCACAGGGCTCATCAGCCTCACCTCCCACCTCCAGGCCCTCTCACTTCCTTCCGGGCATTTCTCTTCTTGGGAAAGGCACCTCCGACTAACTGCCCCTGGGGAAGGCTGGGAGGGAGCCTCTGTGGGGCGTCCCCCGGCAGGCTCAAAGCTGTCCAGGGTGCTCCTGGCTGGACCAAGGCCTCGTCCTCACGTCCCCACGGTGGGGATGGCGGGGGTGTTAGGGCCCTGAGTTTGCTGCACAACTTGTGGACCTGGGTGATGGGTACTTGGAGAGGGGTGCACCCTCATCGCTCCTGGTGGGGTGAAGAAGGGCCCAAGTGGAAAGTACCTCCCCAGCCCCCATGTGAGTCCCCGGCCTGGGACCACCCCTGCAGGCTGGTGCCCTGCCTGCTCCTCTCCTGCCTTCAGGAGCTGAAGGGGCTGGAACGCACCACTCCTGGTGAGGTGGAAGGTTGGGAATAACCTTTGGTTTGATTGGCAGCACATAAGTCTGAGTGGGGGGCTCATTCCTGCTCCACCATCCTCCCGAGCAAGTCACCAGAGGGACCATCTCCAGATGCCAAATCGAGAGAGAGGGAGAGCCTTGTCCAGGGCAAAGCGAGGTGCGGGCTCGTTTCCCCCCGGCAGCTGGTTGTGGGTTCATACCTTGTGCAGAGAAAGCCTTCCGGTTTCCGTGTTGGTTCCCACTGTGTTATTGCAGGCCATTCGATACCTTCGCAGAGAGGTTTCCTTTCCACTCACGCCCCGTTGTTTGAAAGGGCCTGGAGCTCCCCAGGCTGCAGGGTATCACATCTGTCATCTCTGATAGGCCAGGACACTCACGGAACACTTCATCCTCGAGTGGCTGTTACCTCACAATGGGCAGTTGGCAGGGGCCAGCCCCACCAGCAGGCCCCGGAGCGTGGTGCTTGGGGTGATGCTGGGGGCAAGCTTGGCTGCCAGCACTCACTGGCCGGGAGTGTCAACCCCCTGAGGGGTTGTGCCAACACAGGGGGAGCAGCTGTGTGGGGCGGTGAGGAGGGTCCGGTGGAAATGACTGTCGGGCTAAGCTGCCTGAGTATGTCTTGGGTTCAAGGTGAACTCAGAGGAGCGTCTGACATCTGCACCATCAACCCAACTAAGATGCCTTCGCAGCTTGAAAACCCTCCCTGAAAAGTCTTTGGTTCTACTATGAGGTCTACCAAATAGTGTGCAGATTGCGATTTCTATCTACAAAGTGAGAGTTATTCTTGAGAGAGAATCCAAGGTCAGGGATCGAAGTCGAGAGTCCCAGTCTGTGCCTGGGGAGGTGCAAGCCTTGGGGTACAGGTGGTTGGGTGGGCAGTGGGTGGACCAAGGCAGACGGAGGAATGTCGACCTTGTTCTGGGAGCTTCTGGAATCTGTAAGCACTCTCAACAAACCCCAGAGAAGCAATCACTGTTTTCCTCAGAATTATGTTACATGATCTTTGAATAATGTAACCATGGCTCAGTACACTGAGTGTTTACTATGCCATTTTCCCAGGAATGGGATACGTTTGTTCTGAGCCCCCCGGCGACTCATCTGGTCCTTTTTGTGCCTGCAGTGATAAAGGTCACCCATGGAACTCTAGTAGCATCTGTGATTATTGACTCTTAATCTCCTCCTCAGGTTGTCAAACAGGTGAACTATGACCACCTGCAGGAGAACACGGCTTTACTCTCACCGTGCCCTTATTTAGAAACCTAAAGTAGCACAGAATAAATTTCTGTGTCCAGTTCAGACTTCCAGTCTAGTGCCCGCGATGGGGCCTGGCCCAGGGGCTACTGGCTACAGCACAGGCTTCAGTTTCTTTTTTTAAAATTAAAAATAAATTTTAATTTCAGTTGACATTCAGTATCATATTAGTTTCAGGTATACAGCATAGCGGTCAGACATTTATATAACTTACAAAGTGATTCCTCCCGATAAGTTTAGTACCCACCTGACACCATACTTAGTTATTACAATATTACTGACTATATTCCTTATACTGTATTTTACATCCCTGTGACCATTTTGTAGCTGCCAATTTGTACTTCTCAATCCCTTTACCATTTTCACCAGCCTCCCAAACCCCTCCCATCTGGCAACCATCAGTTTGTTCTCTGTATCTATGAGTCTGTTTATGTTTTGTTTGTTCATTTATTTTTTCTTAAGGTTCCACATATAAGTGAAAACATATAGTGTTTGTCTTTCTCTGCCTGACAGTATCCTCTAGGTCCATCTATGTTGTTGCAGATGTTGAGATTTCGTTCTTTTTTATGGCTGAGTAATATTCCATTGTATGTATGTACCACCTCTTCTTTATCCAATTGTCTATTGATGGACACTTTGGTCTTGTTTTCTTATCCATTCAGCCACTTTTTGATTATAGCATTTAATCCATTTACACTTAAAGTAATTATTGATAGACATGTAGTCATTGTCATGATATATATACATATATATGTATGTATGTATGCCTGTGTGTATATCTATCTGTCTATGTCTATGTCTATGTCTATGTCTATGTCTATGTCTATGTCTATGTCTATGTCTATGTGAGGACTGGCCAGGACTACAGAGGAAACACTGTTGTGTAGGGACTGACCCCACTGGGCAGGATTTGCTGTAGTGGGGCTCTGGTGCCTGCTGAGTCTAACCTTTGGGTGTATCACTTGTGGAACTAATTGGGTGGTGCTCTGATGTGGTCTGAAGCCGGTCATTGGGTGTATTGGTTCTGGGGCCTCTTGGGAGGGCTCTGGTGCAGGTCCAGGTCAGCCACTGCTTATGCTCTGCCTGGGGCCACCGAGTTGGAGCTACAAAGTGATCTGTGGTTTGTAGCTGCCTTTTCTGGGCTTGGTGGAGCTTGAGAGAGGCTTTGCTGCAAATTGAGGTCAGCTGCCCCTAGTGCCAACCTGGGAGTCATTTAGCAAGAGGTACAGGGCACGCTGAGGCCAGATGCTACTTGTTTAGTATTGGTGGACCTTTCAGAAGACTGCAGCATGGGCCAAGGTCATCAATTTATAAGTATCAGCTGTTGAAAGAGGTTTGAGTTGGGTGGGGCATGTTTGATGGAGACTCACACTTGGCACCCCCTATGCCTGCAGGCTGGGTGGGGGGAGGACACAGCAAAGGAATAATGGTGCCCACCTGCTGGCGTTGGTTGGGGAGGGCTCAACAAAGGAACAAAATGGCAGAGAGAGCTGCCCCTCCAGCCCTCGCCCTGAAGCCAGAGAACTCAGTTCCTCCCTGTGTGTCCCTAGAGCTTTCTGAGCAGCTGCCTCAGTGCTGGAGATCAGAGCAAGTGAGTTCATCAGAGATAAGTCCACATGCAGGTCCTTTGAGAGGATTCCAGGAACTCCAGTTGCCCTCCGTCTTACCCGACAGAATCCCTGATGCTTTTCACAGCCAGATGTTATGGAGATTCCTCTTCCCATCACTGGTCTGGGCTGGGAGCCCAGTGTAGGGTTGGGATGCCTTGCTCCTCAGGGGGGACTCTTAGCCGAAATATCCCTTCCAATGCTCAACTGCCACACATGGGTGCTAGCCTAGCCCATTTTGTGTCTCTGCCCTTCCTATCAGTCTCGAGGTGGCTTCTTCTTTATATTCTTATAGGAGTTCTGTTCAGGTAGTCCTCAGGTGGTTCTCAAGGGTCGTTGTTCTATAATTTAGTTGTAATTCTGATGTGGTCATGGGAGCATAGTGTTTAAATATTTTGCATCTTGGCTGGAAGGCCTCTCATACTTCAGTTTCTTCAACCAATTGTTCACCTTTCAATGTGGCACATTTAAAAATCATTCTGAGAATGATTTTAAAGAAAACCACAAGTTAAGAGGCTGAGGTTGAGTCCAACTTCTGTTGTAAGAGCCTCTGAGAAGTTATGGGACCTCCTCCAGCCTCAGTTTCCTAGTCTGTAAAGGAGTAGCTAATCCCTGTATCTTAAGCTCATTGTGAGAACTGGACAGGACAAGACAATGTTCATGAAATAATATAAATTGATCTGTTATGAGTAAGAGGTTATTATTATTATGGTCTCATCTTCTCTGATGATCTAATACTTTTTAGAAAGACTTTTCTTATGTGAACAGAAAATTGATTCTTTACATCTTATACCAAATAGACCGAGTTTGCATTTTTGGAACAAAAGAAAGTGACTTCTAAGTCCTCTTCTAAGTCACAACCCCCTGGGAAGCACTTGGATTTATTAAGTACTTCATGTTCACCTATCTCTCCTCTTTTCCTTTTCAAACACTTGTGTTTCTCTTCCATCTCAAAGCCATATGGTTTCAATGCCTGGCGCCATCTTAGCTCGACTTCTGGACACTCTTCTACACTCTGACTGTCTTAAAAAGTTGTGTTTAGAAGGGAAGAGAATATTCCAAAGCTATTTATTATTCTACGTTTTTTTCCCCCTCTTGTTGATTTGTAAGGTTTCTAATGGCAGAAACATTTTCTGTTGCTTGACTTTTCTGTTGGAATTTTATCAATGCCTTGTAAAGCTACCTACATATGTTGGATGAGTGACTTATGTCCTGAACAATGATGATAATTCTCTTCAAGACAGTGGTAAGCTGAAGCTGGCTCATATCATCGTCTGAGGACCAAGTGTTAAATATTTAGGAATTTGGGGATCTAGTAGTTATACTGTTGATGCCTTGAAACTGGCCAGGGTAGGAATATTTACATCATGGAAACTGGCAAATGCTATGAATCAAGATCCTGATTTTCCTCTAAGAGAGCTGGTTTACCAGCACAGCTCCACTTGAAGATGAGAAAAACTGTTTGTCATTCATTCCTGGAAAAAATGAGGAAGACACATTGATTTGTTCCCCTTGTTCAGAGGATAAAATTGAACTACGCTTTTTTGTTTCCTGGAATATACATTTTTTTTTCTTCAGAAAGAATAACAAGCAACTCTGGGCTAAATATGGGTGACTGGAAATAATCATATGATTCCCAGACACACGTGCAGTCAGAACATAGATAACTCCTCCTCCTTTCTCGTGAAGGCTTCGGTTTAGCCAGGAAATTTTGCTGAGAGAGTATAAGACTTTGCAGACACTCAGAATTTTAAACCACAGGTTTCACTGTCATCATTTCAGATGCTTATTTACTTTAAAGAAGCTGTGGGGCGGGAATGTGAAATTCAGTTAATATTCAAGTCTGGTTTTCTGAAAATAACTTGCCATTTGGAAGATGATAAAGAGTGTTGCTTTCGGCTGCTAGGCTGAATTTCCTAGTGGAGTTCTAAGTATCCCAATCCCAGGATTAGGCATCATGTTTCTTGAGGAATAATTCATTTTCTGAGCGTTCTTGGGTTCTGAAATCTCAGCATGCCAGTGCTGATTCCTTTAGGGAGAACGATTCTCCCCTGAGAGTCTCCAAGGCCTCAGGCTGCTGAGCCCGATGGATACACCAAACACTGAAGGTCTTAATTATTTTCTTTCCAAAATATATTTAACTTCAGTAAACCTTATGCCAAGCCTCTTGCAGATGGCAGACAGTTTGATTGCTGTGGTAAACTCGTCTGCCATTTTTTGGGAAACGTTGGGTGCTATAATCATCCATTGAACCCAGGGAAAGGAGATTTCAGCCCACACAAAGACATGCGTACGGCACAACCTCTCAACTTGGCTGCTGTGGCTTTGTTCAAAGGTGTTCCTTTTCTCCTTCCCGTTTCAATCTTTCTTGTATGGCTTGCGAATTCTGAATGTATTATTCGATGGCAAATCCAGAGAGACCAGGATGAGATGAATCAGGGTTTCCGTTTCTTCCCCCTCTTCATCTGTCTTCTAGAGCATCTGAGATGCTGGATGGCAAGTTCAGTTGACTGTCTTCACGTATTTGCTTTCTCTGTTTATTTACTTGTAAAATTTCACAGGCACTATGTGCCTCTAGGTAGCTCATGTCATTGGTCCTTTGGGTGGCGCTAGTTCTGTTTGCAATAGACCTACATCTTTCTTGAGTACCATCCAGGCTTTGTTTTCTTGGGCAACACATTTTCTTTCTCTGTATCAATTAGGGATATTTTCAGAGTGAATTCAACATAGAAATTATAATTTGGGGGCTATCAGAAAATCTTCAGCGTGAAAGCTGCAGTTAGTCACCTCACCTAAGATCACCGCCATCTTAGTGGCAAAGTCAAAAGCAGCCCAGTGGAGAGTACCTTTGTTTACGTCAATGAGCAAGGGCCATGAAATTTGATTACTTTTTTCTCAACTGTGTTTATAAACATTTGCAAACAGCCTGTAGCATGAGCAGCCAACCCATGTTGGGACTTTGAATGAATTTATTTTCAGCAGTTTTCCTCATGTGTGTCACTGTGTTGGTTGCTAAGAGTTCTCAGCTCAGACCAGAGCTTCTCGATGCTGAATGTGCTGTCGCTGGGCAGCTGCAGGCGTCCCATGCTGCCTCATACACGGGGTGGGAAGGGAAGAATCTTGCAGGACGTCGGCACAGCGGGACCTGGGATCTGGGTCCAGAGGAGAAACTGAGGAAGGAAACAGCTGACACAAGAGGCGGCGATTGGATGTTTAGCCAGACTTGTTCACAGAATGGTCCAGATGCTCCCTTTACCCCCAAAACCTCCCAAGTCCCCGGGTGGGAGGCAGAGGCAGGAGTGGGGTTCTCGTTAGCAGAGGTGAGGATAGGCTCCAAGCTGCTGTTGGGGAGGAGTTATGAGCAGCCTTATTTATCCAGCTCCTTGTCTCCATCAAAGCAGCTGGCACGCTAGCACCCCGCGACCATGGGGTAACTAGCCGGGGTCGTTCAGGGGGATGAGAGATGGCAGGTCTACATCCGTGGGGTCCTTCACCACGTCATACTCACCCCCTGGCTGTGGACAGGGACGGCTCTGTAATCATTCCTAATCTGGAAACGAAACGTTGAGCCTCAGAGAGCTCACCGGACTCACTCGGCTTCTTGGCACCAGGCTCCCGAAGGAAGCCGAAGGCTTCCACACACCATGGTCTAGGATCAGATCACGCTAGGCGTCTCCACCTACCTTCCTCGTTTTCTTGACACCTGTCCCTTGCTGTCTCCAGCAAAGGTGCTTTTTACCCATATGCCCTTTGTTTCTTTAAATACTTTCAAGTATTTTTCTCTCTCACAAGGACCATCCCTGCTTAGATAATTTCCTCTCACAAAATGGTTATTGGGGACCGTTTATTTTGCTGTCCCTTTATTTTCTCCAGGAAAAGCAAAGATTTTGAGTCTTTTTACAGAAAAGAAACTTTCTGTGTTTGAGCAGGACAAGGGTGCATTGCCATTAGGAGGCTTTGGGCTGTGAGCCTTGGAGAATCCAGTGAGAAAAGCTTTAATACCGAAACAGAACAAAACGAAACAAAACAAAAACAGCACATTGTGAAGCCTCGAGGTGGCAGCACTTCTGGGGTTCGGTGGTCCCTGCATGTTGTCAAGGACCAGGATCCCTTTGCTCTTTGAGATGCAGGCACCTTAGTCTTGTTTCCTCTTGGCCAACACATGGCTGCTGCTGCGCCAGCCATCACCTGAACACACGGCCTCTTTAGAGGCTGACCCATTTCTCCTTCATCGACTCTCTTTATCAGGAAGGAAGAGTTTTCCAGGTGCTTACTGCCACCCAGGTTCCTTCCAGCCCACACGCACTCACAGGGGGACTCTGTCCCCTCATGCTGTGCACAGGCCAGATGGGTGGTTCTTCGGATGCAAGCAAAAATGCCACTTGACACTCAGCATTGAGGAAGGGCTTTGCCGTCCAGTGAAACAATGTGTAAGGCACACGAAGAGCCTGGCGTGGGGGGAGCCCTCGGCCAGGAGCAGCTGCGTCGTTGTGATCCAAGGGAGCGTGACCGAGCTCCACGTCAGAATCAGCCGGGCCCGAAGCCCTGCCCAGAAGGGCCTCCCCATGGCTTCCGCACGGGGCCTGGAGCTTGCAGGGCTGAACCTGTGACCGCTCTCCCAGACCACGCTGCAGGTACGGGGACTCTGACGTTCCCACCCCAGTGATCCCAAGATTTGTTCTCCCCAGGGTCTGCCCCTCGTCGGATGAGCCTCTGGTGGGTTACAGCCTTAGGTCCATGGTGGGCAGTGGGGTGGATGTTTGCGAAGGTGGTGGGTGGACGGCTAAGCGGTTAGGACATCCACAGGTGCCTGTGAGCTTCTCCGGGGGTGGACGGAGCTGGGAGTGGGGGGCCAGGGGAGGGCATGAGGGTGGGCTGTGGGCTGGCGGACAGGGCCAGCTCCTCCCAGGCCACCCTGTTCCAGCGGCGTCATTGAAACTCTGGGAGTGCAAGATTTCTAAATTCCACCCTGTTTTCCAGGTTATGTTTATCAAGGTGGGAGGCTAGAACATAATTTAATCAAGTTTGTCGACTAGATTGGTCACGTTTACAAGTTCAGACGTGTGGTTTGGAGGCTCCCCTGGTTATCCCCACCCTGCGCTGCCCCGATGTCCGGGCTGAGCCTGACGGGGTGGTGGCCCTGAGTGGCCATTATGATGCCTCCTCCATTAACATGTCTTGTGCCACCGTCCTCATCCGGCTTTCAAAGCAGCCTCAGGCCGGGCAGTCCCCCGATCCTGGCTCCATAATGTTGAATGCTCTGAAGTGAAGACATCACATCATTCAATCGTGTAGTTTAAATTTCTCTTCTAGAAGAAAAACGATTAAGACACTCTACGCATGGGGCCCATGTACCTCAGTGCCGGGACTTCTCCATGCCACAGACGTGTCCTCGCTCATCTTAGTGGCTTCGTTTCCCCAGTGGGTATATTCTCACAGCCGCCCTTCTCCCTGTGCCTCCTAATGGCCCTTGAAGAATGCCACCTCCTCATGAGGCTTGGGCGCTTGGCGAGAAAGCCACCGCAGAGTATTTGTGCTCAGAACTGTGCCAGGTTCTGCCAGAGACAGAAAATCATAGGGCGTGGTTCTTGCTTTCAAAGCAGAGAGGAAGCCTGGGAGAAATGCAGATCAGGAGAGCATATATTGAAAAAAATATTTCTCAACAATTTTAACTAAAAAATTAATAGGTAATCTGTTCATGTATTTAGAAGTTAATAAACCACAGAAGGCCCTCCCCTCATCATAAATCCTCTAACCACCCAGTTTTCCCCTCGGTGGGCAGTCGACCTTTCTCGTTTCTTCCACAGATATTGTATATGTGTGTAAACCAGCTCATACACTTGTGCATTGTATACACGCACACACACACACATGTTCCTTCTTTCTTTTGCCCATGAGGTCAAAAGCTATGCACTTAAAAAAATGACTGTTTTTAGAGAGTTTCAATGTCACAGCAAAATCGAGCAGAAGGTACAGAGGTCTCTCATCTACCTCCTCCCCTCCCCCCAGCCTCCCTCTCTGTCAACGGTCCCCACCAGATGGTGCATTTGTTACAAGGGATGAACCGACATCGCTTCGTTCGCCTCACCCTGAGTCCGTGGTTGACATGGAGGTCACTCTTGGTGTTGTACATTCTGTGGATTCGGACAAGTGTGTGATGACAGGTATCTACGTTGTAGTATCATACGGCGTGATTTCACTGCCCCGAACACCCCCGGAGAAGACATGATAATGCTTATCACGTGGGCAGTCTAGAGCAGAGGTTGGCAGAGTTCTTCTGTAAAGAGCCTGACAGTAAATGTTCAGGCTTTGCGGGCCATACGATCTCTGTCATAGCTACTCAGCCCTGCCATCGTGGAAGGCAGCGGCCCCAGGTGCTACGTAAGCTAATGAGCATGGCTGGCTTCCAATCAAACTGTAGTACGGACATTCATATTTGAATTTCATGTAATTTTGACCATCATGAAATATTCTTTCTTTTGATTCTTTTCCCAGCCATTTAAAAATGTGACACTTAAGCTTGCTGGCCATACAAAAAGAGGCTGCAGGCTCAATCGGACCCTGAGCTGTAGCTGCTGAACCCTGGACTAAGGCAGTCTGATTGTTGATAGAACAAATTCCTTCCTGAGCTATTAATAGGCATGTAGAAAAATGAGTCTGGGAACTACTACAGACCCTGTGTCTTTCTTAGAGAGTCATAGCTCACCTTAGCCTATTAAAGGCTCTGAGAAGTCCTGCAGTAAAAAAAAAAAAAAAAAAAAAAAAAAAACTCATTCACTATGTTTGTGTGGTTTAGGGCAGCGCTTTCCAAACGTGGCCATGAGAACCTGCCTCCTCCTGCTCTGTCTTTTCCTTCTTCCCCTCCTCCACCTCCTCCTTTTGTTCTTCTGCCACAGAATATGAATTAACTTGTTGCAGAGCTAGTATTCTGAAGAATTGGGAAAGTTTAGCCAGAGGTCACTGGAGAGCCCCACCCCTGCAATGGGCAGGCTTTCTTTGAGGAAAACCTGCTGCTGGTTCGGGCTCGAGGGTCTCTAACCTGCCCCCTCCCTCCTCGCCTGGTCTACATCTCAGTCCATGGCACCTGCATTCACCCAGCTGTTTGGACCAAAAACATCAAATTTGCCCTTGGCCGCTCTTTTTCCTTCTTACTCCACCTCCAATTCATCAGCAAGTATGTTCAATTCTACCCTCAAAACACACTATGAATCCAACCACTTCTCTCCCCCTCCACCCTCCTTCACCCCGCCTACAATAAGTAGCGCCTCCTGCAACTACCCCTAGACCAGTGGTCTCCAAAGTGGGGAGGATGGGAAACCACTCAACCTTTTGTTTGTATTTACTCATTTCCCACTCTTTGTCTATTAAACAATGTAAATATTGTACATTGTTAAATTACTAAAATAGAACATGTTTATAATTTATAAATAGTGTGTGTGTGTGTGTATCTGTATCTGTGTACATAGAGGGAGGGGTGAAGAATTTGGGTTATTTTTGCAAGCCATTTGTCACGCACACACAGAATGAAATCCAACTGTCCTCCTGAGAACCGCTGAAATGAAACAAATATGAAAAATCCCTGAAGGCATTGGAGAGTTCACGAGGCAGTGACAAAGTTTAGGGCCAAGATCTGGGAGACTAATGTCACGCAGGAAGGTGAGCCAGCATTTGTGACCGCATGCCCCTAGGTGTCTTTTTGCAGAGGAAGAAAGAAGCTGAGAGTAAGAAGCTGATAGAGCTGTTGGTGGACAAACAGGGACAGGAGGACAAATTTTAACATTCAGGGCCTGCAAGGAGCTGGAGGCCCCCTCAGACACCTCCACACCCCCAGGGCATTTGGTTTGGGAAAATCCCACAGGGCTACAGTCTAGGAGTAAGAGTTGACAAGAAATAGACTGACCTTCCCAAGAAAGAAAGCCCAGCTGTGAATTGTTTCAATCCCAGATTCAATTAATGAGATTAGGAATTGCTAAATGCTCACAGCTGCTATTCTCTCTGGAAAAGATAATCCCTCCTACAGCTCTGTTTTTTAAACTCGGAGTTTGACATTCAATCAAAAGAACCCGTGCCCGAGGAGACAAAAACAATGATACTTATAAAAAAGAGAATTAAGAGGTAAAAGAAACCCACAAACAGGAAATCCAAATAGTAGACTTAAACTATGTTTAACATATTCAAGGAAAAATATAAGTTGAGGATTTTGGCAGGAACTAGAAACTATAAAAGAGAAGCAAAAGAAAATCTTGGAAATTAAAACTACAACAAATTAAGACCCCACGTTTTCATACAGATGAGACACAGCTGAGGAGAAAATTAGTGAACTGGAATAAGAAAAATATCTCGAAAGAAGCACAGGGAGAAGAAAGCATGAAGGAGCCAGAGATCTAAGGATGCAGAGAGAAGTCAGACATGCATATATTTGAAGTCTCGGAAGGAAAGAAGGGAGAAAATGAGGCAGAAGCAATATTTGAAAGACAGTGACTGAAAATTTTCCAGAACAGATGGCAGATATGAAACCACAGATTCCAGAAGGACTGTGAATCTCAAGCAAGATAAACATGAAGGGAACATCTAAGTGCATCATAGTGAAACTGCTGGCTGCCAAAGACAAAAGGAAACCTCAAAAGAATCAAATTCAACTTCCCCACGACTGCCGACAAAGACTGCATGGTCTG
Organism: Eidolon dupreanum; assembly: GCA_028627145.1. Classification (NCBI taxonomy): domain Eukaryota; kingdom Metazoa; phylum Chordata; class Mammalia; order Chiroptera; family Pteropodidae; genus Eidolon; species Eidolon dupreanum. The sequence goes on from CM053507.1 coordinate 2,336,853, forward strand.
ACCTTGTCTTTTTGACTTCGTCTCTTACCACCTTCCACCTTGTTTACACTATTCTAACCTTTTGTCCCCAATTTTATAGAGATATCGTTGGCCTATAACATTGTATTAGTCCAAGGTGGACAACATAATGATTTGATATATGTATATATTGAGAAACAATCACCACGATAAGTTTAGTTAATGTCGATCACCTCATGTAGTTACAAATCTTTTTCTTAAGATTTATTCTCTTAGCCACTTTCCAGTTTACAATAGAGTATTATTAACTATAATGATCATGTTGTACTTTACATCCCCAGAATTTATTTATCTCATAACTGGAAATTTGTACCTTTCGATGTCCTTCATCCATTCCCCCATCCCTAACACCCCATCTCTGGCAACCACCAATCTGTTCTCTGTATCTGTGAATTCAGTTTTTATAAGTGAGATCATATAGTATTTGTCTGTGTCTGTCTGATTTATTTCACTTAGCATGATATCCTCAAGGTCCATCATATTGTTGCAAATGGCAGGATTTTCTTCTTTTTTTAATGACTGAATAATATTTCATTTTGTGTGTGTGTGTGTGTGTGTGTGTGTGTGTGTGTGTGTGTACATTTTCTTTATCCACTTATCCGTTGATGAACGTTAAAGGTTGCTTCCATGTTTTAGCTATTGTAAGTAATTCTGTAAGAAAATGGAGGTACAAATGCCTTTTTGAGATACTGATTTGTTTCCTATGGATGAATACCCACAAGTGGAATTGTTGAGTCATATAGTAATTCTATTTTTATTTTTTTGAGGACTCTCCACACTGTTTTCCATCGTGGCTGCACAAATTTACCTTCCCACCAACAGTGCACAAGTGTTCCTTTTTCTCCATATCCCCGCCAGCACTTGTTACCTCTTGTCTTTTTGATGACGGCCATTCTAACAGGGCTGAGATCACTTTTGCCTTCTTGACTGGAGATTCTTTGAACATGACAAGCGTATTCCCAAGTCAGGACTGTTGTTCCATCTGCCTAGAAAGTTCTTCCCAGATATATGTGTGACTTCTTCCCAGACTTCACTCAGGCCTCTGCTCAAACATCTGACCACCCTCAGAACATCTTAGTCCCTGCCATGGTTCCCTATCTACTTCTGTGGTGTTATTTTTCTTCGGTACCTGAATCAATATGACACGTGTATTTATGCATTATTTGATCTTTGTTGCTGGAATGGGAGCCCCGTGAGATCAGGACATTTTCTTGTTCATCCCCGTATTAAATCCACTTAGCACAGTGTCTGGCTCAGAGGAAGCCCTCAATAAATATTACATTAATGAATGAAGGAATGGATGAGTGAAGGCTTGGCACTTGGTAGGTGCTGTAGGCATGTAAAATCATTCTAAGTCATCCTATACACTGAGAGACAGGCCACTTCGTTCTGACGGATTTATCGGGGGGCACTCGTCCCGCAGGGGTGGGGGACCTCCTCATCAGGTGGGGTCAGTCCCTAGGTTACTAAGGAAAATAGTTCTTTACTTGCAATAGGAGACTATTGCTCCCCCCTCTATGAAGGCAAAACAGCAAATTATCAGAGCCTTCTGTGAAAGTCAGCCTCCTTTTCAGAAAGCTAGTTTGTTCTGGCTAGGATTATGTGTTTCGTGATTTCTGAGTCTAACTTAGAAAACTTTATGACAGCCAACTAATCTATTTTAAAAGACCCGGTCAATGCAATTGAGACTTTTTCCCTGAGATAATTGAGATGAAGCTTGAAAGAGATTAAAAAAAATTTTTTTTTAAAAAGCATTTTTATTTATTGAACAGCCAAAGGGGAAGCCATCTGTTACCATAACGACCGTCTTTAAGGGAAAGCTGAAAAGATGCCAACAACAAGTAAGTATGCCCCTGAAACGTCCACCAAGATCCCGCAAAGCTGTCCCTTCTCTTGCTCTCTCTCTCTCTCTTTGCTGCCCTTAGGTGACCGAGGAGTAAGCGACTCCAGGTGTTTGCTGCTGTCATTGATAAGTTCAGGGGCTGAGCGGCACTCAGGGTTCACGGCACCAATATCTGATTTGTTAGATGAGTGTTTCCTGGAGACAGAGATGAGAGGATTCGGACGCTGAGGCCAAATTTCCTCTTCAGGTGGCTTTTGACCCTGTCCTTTGCTGGGGGCGACCGACACACAAAACCTTCCTATGTCGTGCTGGGTCAGTTTACAGCAAGAATAATTAAGTGGACCTGCTGCCAGAAAAGCCAGGCCAGCTTGGAGCCAACGTGTGCCATGCTGGCCTCTCATCAATGACTATGATGTCCACCGCACACAAGAGTTTCCAGATTTCTGAGACCTACGATGGGAACGGTAATGTAGGGGAGATGACAACGCGGTCCTAGAGTTGGGCTTTCTGGAGTCTGCTTAGCAAACTGTGTTTGAAAAATTGCAGGCCATGCTATGCACTGCCCCCCGCCCCCACCACCATCTTACAAAGCTCTTTCTCCATCAATACGGTCGAGCTGAAACCTCGGGCGGCTGCTGCCTCTTCGATCTTTCCTGCAGGTTTCTGACGGAGACAGGCTTTGTACTAAGGATCAGTTTCACTTTGCAAGTAGGTGTGCAGGAGATTGGATGGCGGCATAATGTCAGAGACACTTTAATTCCCAAGCCCTGGTTTAGGTGAATGTGGAAAATCTCCAGACGGTGCTATATTAGATTTTCACCCTAGTGATGCAGGCGGTCCATGCAGAGGTCAATATGGATGTGGTAATTAGGGGGAGAGACTGCAGTCGTCAGTGACAGCTCTGGTCCCGGGCATTATGACCAGCTGGCCTCAGCGCAAAGGGGCTGACACTTCTGCTTCTGATGAAAAACAGATGCAAAATACGATGGGTGTAATTGCAGGAAGCCTCGTTAATGGAACAGGGATTCTGCAAAAAGAACACCTTGGGAAAAGGCAGGCTTTCTTTTGGGTTGTCTCTAAGTGGAGGTGGTTCTCTCACCGGCACTTTAAAATGCTGATGATGTCCGCCCTTGATTGTTGAAGAAATCAGGCTGGTGAGTTTTGCATCTTGGACAGTCCTTACTCAGAAAGTGACTGGCTGGCAGGAAGAGAGGGTGGAGTGTCGTAGCTGTCTTTGTTTGTGGAGTGAGTGTTTAATCATTACTGTTGTGACATGGGTCCTGTGTGGACTTGCGACACCATCAAGGACATAGCTTACTGTACTGGAAGGCATCTGGTCCACAGGCCACTGTTGCAAGATAGGGAAACAGCACATTTGTGTTTTATTTATGAATCTTGTTTCATTCCCCGCAAAGTTTACTTCCACTTTCTTGCCTGACTGTTATTCTCACTTCCCTGATATCTCATTAAGGTCATAGGAAAAGGAACAAATTGTTTCTTGCCAAAGGTCATCTTTCCAAAAAGCACATTTGGCTTTCAAAGAAAGGCACCAGGGTTCCTGGCCTCAATGGGGAAATGCACGGAACCTGTGAACTTCGGAGCTGAAGGGTCCAGGCGGGGAGAACACATGCTACAGACGCCTTGAGAATGCGGACAGGCTTGAGCGTAAGCAAGGCGGAGGAAGTGAGTTCTCCAAGAGGAAGACAGCTGACCAACAGCCCGACACAGGCCCGAGGCGGGAAGGGAAGGGGAGAAAAGATGGCGCCATCAGGAAGAGAATTTCAATTGCTTTGGTGTTTCCCATGAAGGTGGCAGGTTAAGGAGGCAGGTTCTCCCTCTTTTAACTGAGCAAACGAGTGGCCAACTGACCCATGGCAGCGGGTCTTTCTGTTTGGAGCGTGGTCACTTAGGGAGCCGTGTGTTGATCTGACTTTTAAGAACCCCCATTTCACAGCCCGGGACCTCTGTCAGGAGGGTCTGTGGCTCTGTGGGCTCCAGTGCCACCTGAGTGAAGACTTGGCGCCTGGGGCTGGCACGTACAGCCCTGTGATCTGCCTCAATTAATCAGCCTCCCCTTTGTTGCCCCTCCCTTCTATGGTCTCCATATTCCAGCTAACTAGGCACCTGGTGTGTTCTGGAGGCACCTGTCTCCATGGCAACCTCTTCATCGTCTGCAGTGCCCTTGCCACCTTCCTCGCCCAGCAGCACCATCTGCATTCATTAGTCTCAGCCCAAAGATCGGTCCCTGACCTTCTGTGGGGACCACGGCTTGGTTCTCTAGCTACTAGAGCAAGCGTGGTCACCCTTCCTTCTCACGATACCAAAGCCAGCCTTGATCTACGCATCTGCCCGGAGTCGAGATGCTGCTGGCCATTCAGAGACGAGCAGGGCCTTCTCCTCACCTTTGCCTCTTTGTACCTGGTCCAAACAAACACCAACAAGTGTTCAGTCCATGTCAGCTAGAGAAACGAGTGGGCTTTGTGGTGAGATTCTCTTTCAGATTTTTAAGGAACCAAGAGTTCACTTTCAAAAATGAGTTGGTGAAGCCTGTGCTAAAAAAGAAATATCTAAGACATTTGGACGTCATATCAGAAATAGCAGGTGACTCATATTCTGCTGGGAAGGTGATGTTTTGTTTAAGAATTCTGAGTCCGAAAAAGCTAATATTAAAGCCTTCAATCCTTCCCTCCCTCCCTCTATCATCTATCCATCCATCCATCTACCATCCATCCATCCACCATCCACCATCCACCATCCACCATCCACCATCCATCCATCCATCCATCCATCCACCATCCACCATCCATCCATCCATCCATCCATCTACCATCCATCCACCATCCACCATCCACCATCCATCCATCCATCCATCCATCCATCCATCCATCCATCCATCCATCCATCATCCATCCATCTATCCACCATCGATCCATCCATCCATCCATCAAACATCCACCCATCTGTCCATTCATTTATTTATGATTTCATTTTCCCCAAGTACTGATGATACTATAAAGCAAATAGGACAAGGTTGCAGTCTTGAGAAGCATATAGATTTTTTTCCTCAGAGATATTCACAGCTATGTGATTATTATTATCAGGGGAAATTCAAAACAATATTTGAAGGTAAGGGAATGGATATGTATAAGAATGGATATGTATAAATTAGAGGGTCTTTTGATGGAATGTTACATGTTTATAAAAATGATTGCTAAGGGTAGATTATAATATGAAAAATGGCATGATGTATAATATGAAGTCAAAAAGTGCATATAGCACTTGAAATAAGTATATTCAATGAAGAAAAGTCTGGAGGAAATGGAAAAAATATGAACAGCAGCTCAAGTGGTGGGAATAGGGGTGACTTCCTATTCTTCTTTCTATTTCTGTGCATTTCCCAAGTTTTCCTTAAAGAACCCATTCTCTCCACACTGCCCATGCTTCTTGAGTGGAATGCTTAAGCAGAAATGACTTCCCTGTTCTCCATACTTTCTTCAGACCACTTGAATCTATATCAGTAGAGATTGCTTCACAGAACGGAAAAGATATACTGTCTTTCTGTGGTTTAAAAAAAATCTATATATACACGAATATACATATAAACCTGCGTATGTAAAATAAATACACAAAATAATATATATACACATATAAATATATGTACACACACAGACACACACACACACACACACACACACACACACATATATATATATATACCTTTTTCCTTTTTCCCACCTCAGATGTTTTTTGTCTTGTTTCCAAACAGATTAAACCTGGGTGGGCTTTGTCGCTAGACACCCCATTGGGATGGGAGCCCAAAGACTTTAAGACAGTCACTTGAGCATCTCTCTGTGGCCACACTGAAGAATCAGCCCTCAATTTTCTTCCTTTGAGAGAAACTGTTAAAAGGCCCGTTTAGAAGTGTTAATGTGAGCTCGTCTATTTCCACTGATCAAATCACACTTTCCTTGGCTGACATTAGCTCGTGGTGTTTATCTGGGCTTCAAATCCTTTGCAGTTTCATATTCAATGTCACTGTTTCCTTGTGGGCACTTTTCACTGCGTGTCTCTCGAACCTCTCATCTCATCTGCTGTCTCTCCCTGGCTGGTGGTCCCACGTGTTAAATTACCTCTCCCTATTCACTTCTGGAGTTCCTGCTGGAAGGCGGCGGGACACGTTTTCGTTGGCAGCCTCTGCACAGACTAAGACTTGGAAGGATTTTGACATGCTCCAAGGGCATTCGTATGTGGTCATTGGAAAAGACAGTGACTTTCCTGGCAGCTGAGGTCTGAGGTTACCTCTCTGGAGCTGGCACAAACCTCAGCGCCCCCAGAGCTGCCAATGAGAGCTCTGGGGACACCCCCTCATCTTGGGGGTGCTGTTAGGTCTCACAGGGGCCTCTTGGTGAGGCTACTTCTAGCCTGTTTCTGGGCTGGTGGCCACACTGGAGACAAGCACCAGTTCCTGAGTCCTTTCTTGGGCTAGGAAGAGCTGTTAGTGCTTTCTACAAATCGTTCCCTTTACGCTGAGGAAGCGGCGACTGCCCATGGTCACACGGGAATCTGTGTGGCTCCCAAATCTTCACTCTCGGCCTCTGTGCTTGTTCATTCCTGAATCTCACTCTGCTATACACCACAAGGGACTCCCGTGTCCTTTGGATTAGAAAGAAGAATCGGGGAACATGGAATAATAATGTAGGTTCTACATGAAATGAACCTCTTCCAACTGAAAGGGAGGCGGACTTGGGGAAACTTCAAAAAGGGGACAGATTTAAAAAATGCCATTCCCTTAAGCTCATGAGGACTCGAGGGAGAATTAGAACTTGGCATCATTCTCGAGAAAGGAGGAAGGAGACCGCCAGAGGATCTCGTTAGCGGGCTGTCGCGCAGTTCCCGGTGGAATGGCGCGTTGTTCCCTCCTTGGCTGTGTGACAATGGGCTTGATGGATCCCGTCAATTACAGCTCTCTGTGACACGATGTTCTCATCTGCTGTCACACTGGGATTGTGTATAGAGCCCTCACAGCACTTCCGTTCGCCTGTCCTAGGCTAGGGAAGAACTCTGTCGCCATTTGCAGCAGACAACGTTGCATTTTTGGGGACACGTATGTTTTTGCTTCTCTGTTTTTGGATCATGCTGAGATATTACAAACTCATAGAGCAGAAGGGGTCTTCTTCACAGGTGGAGTTCGCTATCTGCACCCAAGGCTTTCAGGGGTCCGAATCCCGCGGGGGCTGAGCTGAGCTCCCTTAGCCTGCTGTTGGGTGTCGCTTGGTGGGTGGGGGGCCTTGCGGCTTAGGAGGCAGGCGTGCCCTTGGACCCCAACCTGCTGTTGCTGCCCTGCGTTGCCAGGCACACGCATCCCTTCAGACACCCACCTACACTCTGTGGGCATTCTGGAAACGAAAACAGTGACAGGCCCTCACTCCGCAGAGCTCTTAGCGGGTACAGCTCGTCAAACAACGAAGCCAGCCCTATTCTCCGCTTTTTCCTTTACTCATACTCGAAGTGATGTTCTTCTGATACCAGGAAAAGGGGAACTCGTATTCTTTGGTATCCCCAAAGAGGAAGTGAAACAAACGAGGAAAATAATTCCATTCAAGAAAAGAAAACCGAAACTGTTTACAATGACACACGGTGGCTGCAGTGAGTGGGGGCTTCCAAGAGAAGACTCGGGGCGGGGGCCGTGTTAGGAGTGAGATGAGGAAATTGGGAGCCATCCTGGGCCCTGGGACTGTGGTTTGGAGAAGACGCCCTGGCGAGCCCAGTCGCCATCCCTTCTGAGTGATGTCTTGCACGTGGCTTCGCACATGGTCTTGGCTTTGCTTCCTCGGTTTAATTCAAGACAGGCAGCCTGCCATCGTTATGACCCTTGGTTCCTTCCAAAACGGAGTGACCCTGGCCATGGGCCCCCTCCCCCGGGGCTGCAGCAATGCCTGGGTGGGTGTCGGCCAGTTGCCACCCATGGGCTGTGACACATGTGGACGACAGGGACAAGGGGAGAGGTTACTTCTCAGGCACTTCCCTCCTCCCTGGGTAACTGCCGAGTTCTTCCTGGGGGTTACTGGGAGGGTGGGCTACTTCGTTTGCTGTGACAGTGGCAGGTGTGGGGGGAAGAAGCCAGCATGGCTGCACCTCCGGGCATCCCCTTGCTCAGAGTCCATCCTGCCTCGTGCGAGTTGGATGTGGGGACGCAGAAGGCGTGATCTTCATGAAGGACGGTGCCCGCAGGGGCTTCCTGCTCGGTCATCAGGGGCTCACGGTCACAGGCAAGTCTCAGCCTGGGCTTGTGCATGTGCCCGTGTCTCGCCGGCTGGCGGAGGAGATGAGAGGTCACCAAGCGACGTGAAGGCAGGAGGAGACGGCGAGGAGACGCACGCCGGCCTCTCTCTCTCCTCCTGGCTGAGACGTTCTGGACGGGGGGAGTTCCAGGAGCCGTGAACTTGGGTGGGAATAAACTGCATCTCCGATTTCACTGGCCTCTAACTCCTGACCGAGTTTAGCATCCCCCCCCCCCCGGCATCGCGGGGCCAGCGCCACACAGCAGTGCCGTCGGCGGTTCCTGTCACGTCGCCGCGGAGACCCCGGGTGACTTCCTATCGCGCCACAGTTGTCACAGGCATTTGGAAGGAGGGTTTCCCCTCATCGCCCTTGCACAACGTCAAGCGTCGCCGGGCCCGCTGCCAGCACTCGTCATGTCAGGTGTGAAAGGAGCACGTCCATTCTGATGTCAGAAACTGAAGAAATGTTTTGACGACCTCGTGTGTTTCGGGGTCATTGGTTTTCCCGAGAACCCTGCGTGTCTTATTTTATGTACTTGGGAGCATTCTTCCGAGAAGGGGTCCGGAGCCCGCCCCCCCACGTGGCCACACAAATTAGGGACTTTGAGTACACAAGGCCTTTGCCTTTTTCCTTGGCCTCAACGCCCCGTATGTCCCTCTCCTCACAGAATCACTGGGGTGCTGCAGGTGGAACAACCCCGACTTCTTGGGGAATTGGGAATAAGTCTAGGGGTCGGGGGGGGGGTGGGTTGCCTTCCGGGCCAGGACGGCACAGCCCCTGCAGTAGGAAAGGTGCAGACTCGGTCAGCCCAGGACCAGGCGGGAGAGCCTAGCCATGGACTTGGGTTGCTTCAGCTTCCTCCCGAGGGCCACGCTTGGGGCTCAGACCCCTCCGTGGGGGCCAGTCTTTGGACTAGTGTTGGGCTTCTAAGCCCCCTCCACTGAGAGGCCTCTGGAGAGCCAACAGGGTTAGTGAAATGCGTGGAAGTCTTTTTTTTCCTTTGTTTGAAGAGAGCTGCTTTATTATGAAAGTAGTAATGTTTGTTCCTTGTAGAAAATCGATCAGTTAAAAAGAAAAACATCATCATTACTCTCTGTCGCTCAAATATGCTGCTAAGGATTTGGGGTTGACCTTTCATGCGCTAAGGGTGTTTGGAACCTGTCTCTCTTCTCACTTAGCTATTCATTACGAGCATCTTCTCATGTTAAAATGTTTTGCCATAGCCTTCTGTCGCGATTAATTTTTATCCCCAGTATACTTGTTCAACCTCCGGGTATTCACACGGAGACTTTTTTTCCACTGGTATAAATGATACCCATCTGTGTCCATGAGTCAATATTTACTGCAGGAGAAGGTTTTTTTTTTTTTTTTGTCTCAATCTATAAAGGAGGCTTTTGTTCTCACTGGCAATACTAACTATGAGACGTAGAAATTGAAGTTAAAATTAAACCTTTCAATTTTAATTGAATGGGATAGTTGCCCATTCATGAACGAGTCCAGCCAAGACTCACAAACCCCTCGGCCACCCGGGAAGCATCCGGGTGCTGGGGGAGCGGCCCTCGCTGGTCCCACCCCGGGCAGGGGGGTAGGGACGGGGAGAGCGGAGTGGGACGTGGTCGGTGTCCAGGACTGCCTTCGAGGTAGGACAGGAAGGGAGTGTGCGTGTGTTGGAGCCATGAGTCAACTTCCCAAGTGCTGGCTTGCGGTGAGTGTTATGTGGAGTACAGAAAGTTCTAGAAAGCAGGGCACTTGAGCTTGGCTGTGTCTCTAATTAGCACTGAGACCTTGGGTTTAACATCACCACTCATGTCCTTTAACTGAACACCTGCTTTTTCTGAGTCTGGTCTGTTTTAAGGATCAAAATAGCTACTTTGGGTAAAAATGCTGAAGAACAGCTTATTTCAGTAAGATGTGGGGAGTGCTTTTGTTGTCGAAGGGAGTTGAGATCTAGACCTCGTTGTGAATAAAAACACAGGGTCTCCCTGCTCCTGCTGCAGGAAGAAACCCTGACACCTTGACCCTGACCTCGCTCACCCTCCACCGAGGACTGAAGGTCGCTGAGACCAGGCCGGGGGCGAAGGGTCTCAGGCTGCGGCCGTAGGACCTGTGAAGACGGAACCAACATGTTTACACGGTTGGTTAGCTCGGGAAGTCTCCTTGGTCCCTGGTCTCCTCCACCCCGAAATGACCAGGGCCGGCCTCTGGGGTCTGTTAGGGGGTTGCACTGTGTCCCCCCTCCTGAGATATGTTGGAATCCTGATCCCCAGTACCTCAAATGTGACTTGATTTGCGGCAGGGTGTTGACAGAGTTTATCAAGCTAAAGTGAGATCCTACGGTGGGCCCTAATCTAATATGGCTGGTGTCACAGCAGGAGGCGGGAGTTTGGATGAAGAGACACACCGGGAGAACGTCACGTGATGGTGAAGGCAGAGAGCAGGTGATTTGCCCACAGGCCAAGGAAAGCAAAGCCTGGCAGCAGACTGCCAGGAGCTCAGACAGGCCTAGGCCAGGTTCTCTCTCGCAGCCTCGGCCAGCCCGGCCGGCACCGCCATTCTGGGCTTCTGGCCTCCAGAGCCGCGAGATGGTCCTTTTCTGTTGTTAAAGCCCCCAGGCTGAAGCACGTCGCTGCTGCAGCCCCAGGACACTGCCCCGGGCCCTGTCCAGCCTCCCTCAGGCCCGCCTGCCCGCAGCAGCCGGGGCTCCTGCCTGTGCTGGCCTCCTGGGAAACACAACTGGACCTGCTGTCTTGGCATTTCTGGTTTGCTGCGAGGCATCCTTTGCTTGGGGCAACTCAAAGGACAAAGAGAAAACCCCACAAAAACCAAACAACCAAACAACAATAACGAACAAACAGAAACCCCAAAGAAACAGCAACTGGACTCCTGGATCCAGGTTCTGCCAGGAGAAGGGGCTGCTCCGGAGGCTTCCTCTCCGGTGGTTCAGAGGGAACTTGCTCAGCTCAGCACAAGCCCGGGACACCTGGCGACGCGCGTTCTGACCCGGCCGTCTGTGTCTGCAGGGCCGATGAAGGTCCAGGTCTCAGGCCCACCGCCGGACAGTGCCAAGTTTTGTTTTCAAAAAGCCTTGGGTTTTTTTTTTTGTAGTGCCTCCCAATTAGAATCACCTTGGGAGCAGTTAGAAAAATGTCACAACAGAGCTCAACACAGACCAACAAAATGAGACTCTCCGACATCAGCGTTTTACAAAGTGGATTCTAGTGGACAGCCAGGGTGGGGGCAGAACGTTCTAGATCCAGCCAATGCCCCAGCCTCCCCAGGCTTCATCCCGAGTCTACACACAGGAGGAACTTCAGGTGTCCTGACTCATCAGAGGGTCTGTCTTTGCGGCATCTGATAACACCGGGTGGGTTCATTTTCTGGGGCCGCTGGAATAAAGCCCCACGGACCGGATGGCTTAGAACAACAGAAATTTATTCTCTCATTGTTCAGGAGACCAGCATTCAAGTTGTCAGCGGGACTGGTTCCTTCTGGAGGCGCTAAGGGAAAAATCTATCAGCAGCCTCTCTCCCACAATCCTTGCGTTCCTCAGATTGTAGACGTGTCACCCGATCTCTGCCTTTGTCGTCACGTGATGTTCTCCCTTGGGTCTCTGTGTATTTTCTCCTTTTCCGTTTCTTGTAAAGACACCGGTTGTTAGGTTCAGGGCCCACCCTGATCCAGGGTGGCCTTATCGAGAGATCCTTAGCTTAATTACATCTGCAAATACTCTTGCTCCCAATCTGGTCGCTCTCTGAGGTTCCAGGTGAAACATCTTCTGGTGGGGGATGCCATTTGACCCACGATACCTTGAGGCTTTTTAAAAAAAAACCCTCATGTCCAGACTCCTTTCAGGCCAATTACACCAGAACCCCTGGGGCTGGGACTCAGGCCTGGGAAGTGTTCAAAGCTCCCTGCGAGTCTGACTTGCAGCCCCGGTCGTAAAATTGAGGGGGGGCCTTGTGTTTCCAGGTGCCTTTTATACGAGTGGAAAGTCCAAACCGAGACAGGCTCCGTGGGGATCCACCTGGTGGAGGGATCAGTGCGGGGCACCTACCCGGATCGGGGTGGCGCACGTCCGTGCACCTTGTCACGGTAAATGACACCTTGCGACGGGGCAGTTGTGGGTGTCCTGGCTCCGGCCTCAGCGGTCGTGTGTTGTCTCTGGCCTTTCTGCACCTGGACCGCTGTGGCTGTGGCCAGGCCGTGTCTGCTGAGACCGGGCAGCGAGGCCACTTTGTGATCCGAGTCTCTGGTGCTCACCCGAGGACCTGAACAAAGCGCTTCTTCAGTCCTTGACGTATTAACTGTTTTCTCCTAAGAGACCGTGAAGTTGGTTTTCTCGGATTTGTCAGCTGGGTTTCCAGCTGAGAGCTTTGGATCCACAAAGGGTCATTCAGCGCTGCTTGCTCCTTCGGTCTTAATTAATCGCAGACCCTCTGGCCCTGTCTGGCTTCCATTCCGCCCGCGGACTGCGCTCCTCTGTCAGAGCCAGACCCTGGCGGGTGGCTCTGTCCCCGCTGCCCCTGCTCAGACCCAGCCGGCCCCTCAGGGGGCGGGATCAGGGTGCATCTGGTCCTGAGCAGTCAGTGCGGGGGTCCATTCTGAAGGCCGCGGCCTCATCGCGGTTCTGGTCGGGCTTCACTTTTCGGGGAGGGGGGTGAGACCCCAGGAAGGCTCTGCATGAGGAGGGCTGGCCTTGGGCTCCGCATCTCTGCTTAAGATGGGTCGAAAGTGTCAGAGCATGGGCCTGGGGACGGCGTGTGTTCAAACGTCGGCTTTTCCACAATAAGCTGTGGGACCTGGAGCAATTTCTTAACCCCTCTGTGCCTTACTTGCCTCCTGTAATGTGGTTTTGACCGTAGTCGCTGCCTCAGGGGTGACTGTGTGTGACCCTTAGCTCCAGTGCCTGGGAAATGATCAGTGTCATCCCTGTGACCTGATTGAAGCTGTAACTCTGTCTGAGATTTATCGCATTTAAGACTCCCCATGTGTTCATTGAAGATCATGCAAAGGAAATGTCGTTCTTTATTTGTGCCCCTGAAAATATTAATATTTGCGCACCTGGTCACGCCCAGCAACGCTTGTCATTTCTCCTCCTCCGAGCACTCCAGCTTTCTCCTGCCTCTTCAACTCTCCCCAGTTCTCCTTGATCCCCAAACTCCAATGCCTCCCAGAGCAGGACGACCCAGCTGGGTGGGTACAGGAAGGGGTGACACTGTGCACAAAGCTGGAGTCTTCCAGAGCAGGCTAGGGCAGGGGGTGGCTGAGGCCCCCACAGGTTAGTAGTCATGTTAATATTATCGACAGGTGGCGAAGCTGGGACTTGAACCCAGGTCTACTTCATAAATAGGAGCAGATGTGAAGCACGCGTACCAAGTCTTTGGGAGCCAGGGTGCGGGCTGTAGGGTGTGGTTTTCAGGGGATCTGTTTTTGTGAAGGACCCAGAGGTCACCCCCGGGTGTGGGACAAATGTCCAGTTGGTCTGGAACTGTTCTAAGGGCGGCATGGAGCTCTGGCTGGACCCATTCGTGTGGCAGAGGGACACGTGGTTTCCTGCTTTTCCGTGAGGTGAGTTTTATGCTGTCATCCAGCACAAACTGAGCACCTTAGGGACAACTCTCTTGGCTGCTGAGCTATTTGAGGAAATGAAGACAAAACAGTAAGTGAATGTCGTCTCTGCCGCAGTGGACCGGCAGTTTCGGTGGGGAGCTCAGCCATGTTCAGGAGGTCCGGAAGTGACAAATGCTGCAGGTGACAGTGTTTCTGCAAGCGGAGGGGGACTTGAGCAAGGCGGAGCGGGAAGCCGGGGATGGCGGCGGCGGTGGCGAAGGCTCGCGGGTTCCGTGATGATCAGTGAACGGGAGGGACCGCAATGGAAACGCACGCGTCCAAGAGGACTTGAAGGGGACCATCAAAGAACCCCGATTTCCGTCAGAACTGTCGTGAAAATGAACCACGCAGGTGCAGGAGCCATGGGGCGTTTGCTCTGTGCTTCAAACGACTAGAGGAAGGACAGTCCACGTGGGACTTTGTACTCCTGAGACTCTGAAGGGAAACCATGGCAGCTTCCCAAGCGCAGAGCAAACCAGGCCTGGAGGAAGTCAGCATGACAATGGTGGGCGAGGCCAGCTCTGTCCCTCACCAGCCTTCCTGGAAAACACAAGTGGGAGCTGTGTGCCCACCCCTGGGGGTTAGGAGGGACAGACAGCTCCTTCCAAGCAGGACCTCCTGAGCGGCAGGTAGCCCAGGAACTGTCCCCGGCCCTCTCGGGAGAGGCCTTGTGCCAGCTCCGTGCCAAGCGCTGTGCTCTAAGCGCAGAGGGAGCAGCTGGGGCCGGGACAAATCCGTGCCCTTGGGAGGTGCACCGTGGTTCTCACACTTCTGCTGTATCAGAACCACTTGGCGGGTGGCGCCCACCCCCAGATTCAGCAGGTCTGGGGTGGCGCCTGAGACTCTATCTCTAACATGCTCTCAGGTGATGCTGACACTGCCGGTCTTGGGGGTTCTGACTTTGAGAGCTGGCATTCTGGCAGGGGGGCTTGTTGCTGCATCTCCCCAGGTCCCCCCCACTAGAGAGCTGGAATCTGGGGCAGGATCCTGACCCTACATCTCTATCAAGCACCCCAGGTGGCTCATGCTGGGCCAGGTGACACCAGCTAGGTGGGGGACAGGGTGGGAGGGAGTCTCCTTTGCTCGACCAGAAAGGAAGCATCTGTTGTCCCCTTGCCAAGCCCTGGTCGTCCCCCACCCACTCCTGCCAGGCCCAGCACTGTGGCCATTAGCGTGGTCCAGTAAAAGCCCGATGGGCCTTCATGTTATGCTTGGCGCCCAGTGAGCTGCCCACCCCATTCTGTGTTCTCAGAGGTGGGAAATCCCAGCAGTTGCCAGGAAAATTCTGCTCTTTGCTTATGCTCATCGGGGCTGGGTCTTGGACAGTGTGTCCCACTCCCCAGCTTTAGCGACTCTTGACGGGTTTCCAGTTAAGAGGCTCAGCGGTCCTGACTGCATTTGGGCCTTTACCCGTCCATCTCCCCAGAAAGCACAAATGCTCTCTGCTGGCTAATGATATCCTGTGGCTAAAGCCGCAGATGCTTATGCAAATATGTGCTCCTGATTTCTCACTCACTTTGCCCAAGCAAGATTTATGCAACCTGCTGCACCGAGTCATGCTCCCTCCCCCAACCCCCCAAAACACACACACTCATGAGGCTGACGAAGCTAAACACAGGAGCTTGCAAAAACAGTGTCCGACGCGAAAATGCTCCAGCTCCACCCCGTGCAGTTCTGTGACTGGTACTTGGGGAGATTCCCCATGGAAGTCCCGGCGCCTGAAGGGAGATGTAGCCGTCAGAGGGCAGGGGAAGAGGACAGAAGGAAGTTTTTGCCTCAAGGCTCTATTTCTGGGTGATCAGGATGACAAGCGCAAGGAGGAAGTGTCATTCAGACTCATCCAGGAAGTGTGGGATCTGTGCTCCCCCCTCCTGGACCCGCCAAGGGGTGTGAGCGGGGGAGGGGTAGGCTCCAGCAAGGCTCCCCAACCCCCACAAGCCTGGGACCTCTCAGTTTCTGCGTCTGTAAAACGGGAGGAAAATGCCTTTCTCTCTGCAGAGGCAGACCTTGACAGGAATCAAGCTGGTTCCCCCACCCACTGATGAGGACTCTCTCCGTGGAAGCCACGGGAGGGCAAACAGCACTGATGACATGAATAACGCGGGAGGCGCCCGCCAGCACCCGCTTTCCAGGATAGTTGTAAAGACGCATGTCGAGGGCCAGAAAGCGTTTCTATCTCCTGACCCGCTGCTGCCCTTAGAGTCCTCTTACTTCAGTAGGTGGGTTCCCCGACTCCTAGTGGAGGGGGTGCTCCCCCACTGCCTGGCCCCGTTGCTGGGGAGGGCCAGCCTGGCAGCCGGCACACGGGGGGGGGGGGACCCAGCTTGATTCCTCTCAAGGTCTGCCTCTGCAGAGAGAAAGGCATTTTCCTAAATCGGTTTAGACGCTTCACCACAGAGGTGGTGGCACCCAGGAAGGAAAGAGGCCCAGCTCGGGTCAGCATCTCAGCGGGCAGAGCTGAGGGCGCACGCAGGGGACCCGGGAGGCTGCCCACCCACAGGGGGGCAGACTCTAGGGGAAGCTTCCCCGTCATCCATCAAAACGATCACTCTTTATAATAAACTTACTCAGAGCCCTTCTGCAGAGCCAAGATGGCTGGTTAAAAATGCTTCGTTCTCACGTAGCTCACATCGGTATGCAAGCCATTGCCCTAGAACCCCGTGACTGCGAGGGCGGCAAGGTGGACGTTTTGTTGTGTTTTAAACAAAAAAGGTGAAACTCAAACGTACTGTCTTGCCTAGAGTCACTAAATCTGTCTGCTGCCTGGCCGAAGCCTGGCCCCGGGCGCTGGTCGCATCCTTCGCGCCTGCCTGTGTCGCGCATGCGCTCTGCGCAGCCGCCCCCCCCCCCCCGCACACCTGTCTCTGTGCCCCACCCCCGCCTCCTGCCAGCCCGTCGGTAGGGACTTAAGTGGGTGCGACACCACGTGAGGAGGATCGTTGGGACAACTGTGCCCTTGCTTATTTCCTGAAGCAGGGGACCCTCTCCCCACATCCCACCCACCTCCCTCGTGGACCCCACTTCACGACCCACATCCCGGTCTCACACCCACCAGCGGTGGCCCCCGCTGGAACAACAGGTTTTTTTTCTTTCTTTTTTTGCAAATCCACATGTTTTGAGATCTCTTCGTAGGTGTTAACAACATTAGAACTCTATTCTCAGAGTTGATATTTGGGTGGATTTCTTGCCATTTATATCCCACCCCCAGATGCTGTTAGCTGAGGCTGGAAGGTAGCGAGATCAATAGGCTAATCTTTGCTTCCTGAAGACACGACTCCCGGGTTCAGGCAAATTCCAGACTTTCTCGGGTACGAGCAACACGTAACTTGGACCAGGAACGTGTCACGGCTGGTAACCCTTACGGCGCTTTGCCACATTTTCTTACTGATTGTGGAATTAAGTGTTGGATTCAGAATCAATTTCGTGCACCTGTCTCTTCAGGAAGTACGTGAACGTCCCTCTGCCCTCTGCGAGACGCTTGTTGACCAGCTCTCCCTCTGCTCCTGCTGTCTGCCCACCCTCCTGGGACAGCACAGCGGGGTCACAGCAGTGAGCCCCAGCCTTTCCCCCTGGAGGCCCCAAGACCTGGGGACCATTCTTGAAGCACACCTCACACAGAGGCTTCCAGTCCTTCCTGGCCGCACCCGAAAAAAGCTTAGCAGAAACATGTGCGTAGATACACGCCCATATGTGTGTGTGTATATGCATGTGTGTAAGATTGGAACGGTTTCTGCAAACAGCACTCACCCTTAATGCACACTGTGCTCACTGGCATTTTCGATTCTAGTCTCTCTTTCTGTGTGTATGTGACATGATAACATGCATGTATACACACGGGACACATTGCTGACAGAGCTTCATACGACATTCACCTTGCATATGCTCTGCATTCGGACATATTCTATTCCATTCTAGTTGCATTTTCTGTCCATTGCTGGCCGTGACCATCCAGATTGGCTTCATAACTCACGAGCGGGTTGCCACCACATCCAGGCTGCTGCCGAGCGGGGTCTTGCAGGCATGCGGGCAGGAAGAGGTGGGGCTGCTGTGAAGCCCAGTGCTTCCTGGAGCTCTTGCAGAGGTGAGGTGAGGTGGGCCTGCTTCTCGCGGCTTCTGCATTTGGTCGCTTCCCCTTTCCTCCCGGCCCTGACCTCTGTCTGCCTCCATTTCCTCCAGATCCTATTTTTCTTTCTAGCCGCTGTGGCTTCTCAGGGCAGGTCTTTGCCCACCTGCTCTGTATTCTGTGCAGCTGAGCGAGAGAGGCCCTGCTCTGATACCTTGTGCTCACCACAGGTGGCATGTCTCATTCAGTTGCAGACAACTCTGAGAAGTGGTTGCTATCATCCCATGATTTTATAGCTCAGGGAACAGCCTCCTCCAAGGGCTGACAGCCCAGGTCCCTCCCGCAGCCAGTAGGAGAAAGGGCGGCCTTTCCAACCCAGGCCTGCCTGGCCCCTGGGGCCTGCATTTTTTTTATCTCTGTGCTGTCCAGACAGACTCTCATTTGCCTTTTTTGAGACTGCAGTTTAAGGGAAGTGCTCTGGAAACGTCCTCAGAGGAAGAATCGCTCTTCTGAATGGGCAGTAGCGCCTTAGAGATTGGCTGGCGGCTTCGTCAGAGTTAGGAAACTTCTGAAGTTACCGAACGTGAAATTGATTAAAAAAAGCCCAACATGGGTGGTGATCAAGGCTGCAGTCCGTGCGTCTTTCTTTGCGGCTCTTGCCTTGTTTCCATGCCTGTTCTCTATCTGTATGCGCTGGGCGTGCCTGGTGACACTCAGCGGGCTGGTGCGGGGTGTATAATTATGCTGATGAAGTCTAGAAATTTCTGAGGAAGCGCAGCACAGCCCGGGGGGCGGGGACTGCCCCGGACCGCTCCTAGTTACTGAAAGTGTCCAAGTCAGATTGCCCAACGACACCTCCTGGGAAGCCGCATCTGAAGACCCGAGATGCAGCCTAGTGCCCGGACGGAGCACAGGCTGGGCAGATGTGCGTTGGCTGGAGGAGCGTCTGAGCCTGGGCCGCTCGTAAATCTGACAAAGTGTGAATGTTCGAGCAAACGCGGGGGTGATGAGTCAGCTCATCCACCAGCCTTTCACCCTCTAAACCACGGAGCACAGCGGGTGGCTGCCTTTCCTAGCACCCAACTCAGCTGCTCACGTCGGGGACACAGTCCATATTTCATAATCAGGAAGTCCGTAAGGGGCTGCCCTAATTCTCTTCTGCCGTGAGCTGGGTCCATTTTCCTTGTTATTCTCCCTGGCAATAGGAAGGTAGGTGGGCCTATGTCCATATGTGTATATACCATGCACGCTGACTTCACGTATCCCAGCCTCGCCTCGCCTCTCCTAACCTAGCCTGGTGGCAGGAGGCCGATTGTCTATGGAGCAGAGCACTTGGAAGAGGTCGCCTCCTTCTGCTCTTGTCCTTCAGCCAGATTGTCAAACTATACAGCTTGAGGGCCATCTCTGGCCTGCTGTCTGTTTTTCACGAATTAGGTTTTATCGGATAAACTTTTTACATGTTGTCTGTGGTTGCTTCATGCCACAAAGCAGAATTGAGTAGTAACAACAGAGACCGTAAGGCCCACAAAATCCAAAACATTTACTTATCTGGGTCTTTGTAGGAAATGTGAGCTGACCCCTGACCTACAGGAAAAAGACTCAGGGTAAATGTTGAAAATATGAGCAGATGCAACACAGAACACCCTGCCATACAGGGTCTCAGGAAAGTTCTCTGTAAAATCGAAATGACGGGGGTGCGGGGTGGTTTCGCTCCCAGGTGGATGTCTAGAAAGAGTAGAAACAAACGTGGATGGTCCGGGTTACGATGGTTCGACTGAGGAGTTTTTGACTTCGGCCTGGTGTGAGAGCGGTCCACAGTCAGTAGCCACCATGCTTTGGAGTTTGAATCTTGGTCTTTGCCTAGGCTGGTGACACGTGGTACGATGCTCTCTGGCGGAGCCGGGCAGCGAGTGGGCAGGGGCCCCCCTGGCTCCCACTGAGGCCTTCGCACAAGGCTAAGCGACGAATAGTCTACGGTGTACAGGCTGGGTGAGAGGGCCGTGCCCAGCTGCAGGCTCGTGGTGTCCTGAGTGCACTGCAGTAAGCCGGGCTGAGCTGTGACATTCGGTACGTTAGTGTATTAAATGCATTTTCAGCTTACGATGTATTCAGCTTTATCGGGACATAGCCCCATCATCATCTGAGGAGCATCTGCACTTGCTGCGTGCAAATGCTTGCACGTGGATGTTCATAGCAGCACTAGTCATGAAACCCAAGAGGCAGAAACAACCCAATGCTCATTAGCAGAGTGAATGGATAAACAGAATGTGGTACGTCCATACGATAGAATATTATTCAGCCATGACGAAGGGCGAAGTGCCGATACACTCTACGACATGGCTGGACGTCGACAACATTACACCGAGTCAAAAAATCAGATATGAAAGGTCACATGTTGCACAATTCCATTTATATGAAATGTCCAGAATAGGTAAATGCCAAGGGACACATCAAGTTAGCAGTTCTCAGTGGCCGGGGGTGGGGGAGGGGGACTAGAGAGCGGCAGCCTTCTGGATCTGGGGTTTTACTTCAGGGTGATGGAAACAGTTTGGAAGCAGACAGAGGTGGTGTTTGCCCAACGTTGTGAATGTGCTAAATGCCAGTGCATCGATCACTTTCAATTGTTAATTTTACGTTTTGTAAATTTCAGCTCAGTTTAAAAAGTAACGCGGATGCCAAACAGTATGTCGTGTCCCAGAGGAGTAGCCACAGCTTCAGCGTCTCCATGCACCAGCTCCCTCCGTCTGTGAGGCATCAACGCGGTGTATCTGTGACGATCCAAGGCCCCTTTCAATGCGACACTACACACATTTTTCCTCACGGCATATTGCTGGTAAGTCAGTAGGCAGAGTCTTACCACCCCTCTTCGGAATATCTTTGTCATGTAGGTTCCATCTACCTACCTCTGGTGAACTTCCCCATCCCAGCCTCATGGTGTTTGGAGTTCCTTGCACAAATAATAGTTGCTTAGATAAATGCTTCCTTTCCACAACGCACCCCTGTTAAAGGTATTGGAGATGGCAGGGAACGGGAAGGAATTGCAGGAACAAAGGGTCCCACTGCAGGATTCCGACGAGGGCGGGGTGCCACGGAGGTGGGGGTGGGAGAGGCTGCGAACTGTGGTCGGAGGGAAAGTCCCGGTGGACAATCAGCACGAAGACCAGGCCCTCAGGGTGGGGAGGGTAACCTGTGGAAGGTATGCTTGCTGCACTGTGCGGTTCTGGAAGTGACTCTCGTGACATCATGGCTATCTGTGTGGCGTCCCTGAGGCGGCATAGCACACAGCATGAGCAACTGGATGTGATGGTCGCTGTAGTGAGAATCAATGCACTAGACCAATCAGCCTATATTTTTTCTTTTAGCTTTCAGCATAATATGAAAAATGTCACTGCTAGATGTTAAATTTGGTTACTGATAATGAAATATGTTTTCCTATATATTTACTCGGCAGAAGCTAAATTCTTATCAATACTCTTAATATATTTCTGCTAAAGTTCTTCAATAATCCTATAAAACACCTAAGTAAGTGGATGTGGCAAATTTAGCATCATGGTTATTTGGCCACTTGATATTAACTGAATTGATTTTTGGCCAATGACCTGGGGCCACAGTGAGTGTTGACAATTGAGATGATAGGTGTACCCCAGTCTGCCCATACCTGGATGTTTTTGATCAAAGACAGATCAAAATCCCAAGGGGACAAATCGACGTGGCCAGCCCTAGCAGTAGGAGGACCGAGAAGGCCAGGGAATCCTGTCTCAAGGATTGTGTGCCTCTTTGGAGGCAGGCCGAGGCAACGGGCACTTCCTGGGATGGGCTTGGACCGAGTCGGATCTCTGGGCAACTTGGCCAACGCGGGAGCCATTGTGCTGACCCTTGCTTTCTCGTTGAAGTCCCTGGAACTCATCGTCTCATTAGTTGCATTGCTTTGGAGGATCATGAATCCTCCTCAAGAATCTAATAAAAATTACAGACCCTCTTCCCAGGCAAACGTGCACGTAGGGTGTATTAGTTTGCTGGAGCTGCTATAACAAAGTACCACGCACTGGGTGGCTTCGAGCAGAACTTCATTGCCTCACAGTCTAGAGGCCAGAAGTCCGAGATCAAGGTGTGGGCTGGGTTGGTCCCTTCTCAGGCTCTGAGGGCCTGTCTCTCTGACTCATAGCTGGTCATCCTCTCTTTTGTGTCTTCACCTCACCTCTAGGCTTGTCTCTGTGTCCAGACTTCCCCTTTTTATAAGGACGCAGTCACATTGGGCGAGGGTCGCCCTGATGACCTCACTGTAACTTGATCACGTCTGTAAAGACCCACTCTCCGAGTAAGATCACGCCCTGAGGTGCTAGGGGTCAAGGCTCTAATATGTCTTTTTTTTTGGATGGGGGGATATAATCCAACCCATAATAACTGGCAATGTAAATTTGCCTGTAACCTAGATGGTTCAGACAGCCTAGCTATGGTGGACAAGGTGTTTCTTCACAGTTCTTCCTTCCCTCTGGTCCTTGTCAGGCCTTCCCCACCCCATAGATGGTGGACTTGGTCACATGACTTGCAGGGGCTGACGGAATATGGGCCGATGTGACTCAGGCAGAGACTTTGCATATGTTGGAGTGCTTCGGCCTGGCTTCTGGCGCCCCTACCGTGTACCATGAGAAGAATGTGTCCCATGTGGCTGCTGCCAGGCGAGCCCCAGAATGAGAGCTACGTGCCGTCGACCTGAATTCGGTTTGCAGCCGGAAGTAGAGCTGCCGTAGCCAATCTGCAGACCTGTGAGCAAGAGAGGGATGTTTGTTGCTTTAAGTCACTAAGATTTGAGATTTTTTTGTTAGATAGCGTTATCACAGTGGTTACGGATGGATGCAGGAGATCATGAACCTCAGATTGATAAAATACTTGCTCTGCTTTGTGGAATAATTCAGGGTTTTAACTCTGATGTAAATTACAAACTCATCTGAGACCATTATGGAATCTAGCATTCTTATTTTAGAGATGAGAAGCCAAGATCCTGAGAGGTTAAGTGACTGACCTAAAGTCACATAGCAGAGGTTACGAGCCAGAATTCTTCAATTCTCTTCTGATGCTTTTTGTATGACATAATCACTGAAGAGGTAGGTGTATAGAAATGGAATCAACTAAAAAGCAACTTGATTACCTCTGTAATCAAAATTTCTCCCCTTAATCTTTGGTGTCATGTCCCTTGACAAGACCTTTAAAAGGGACACCCACACACAGCTGAAAGAATTTGAATTCCATCTCTTGGCTTTTTGTCGGAGAGAGACCTGAGCAAAAAAAAAAAAAAAAAAAAAAAGTCAGCCCTGGGCCCGATGGATTAATAGAAGGGTTATTAACAGGGAGAGGATGAGGAAAAGGGTGTGTCAGACACGCACAAGGGAAATTTAGAGAGCGAATCTAGGAGGAAGGAAGGGAAACAGAAAGCTGTGTGGGGGAAGGGAGGGAAGGGTCTGGACCCCAACTCAAGAACAGCTTGAGAATCAGCTGTTGGCGAGAAATCAAATAGCCCCAGTCTGCTGGCTTAAGGGGCTCGAGCTTTCAAGTCGTCATGAGCAACGACTGTCCTTAAAAACAACAGTCCCCTAGAGCCAAAGACAGCGGATTCTGCACTGGGTGTCCCCAAGGCCAAGTTGGAAGAAGATCCAGACCACAGCTGAGGGAGCACTCAGAGTCAGCAATAGCACTTTGAACCAGGGAGACTAATGACATCAAAGAAATGCTTGAAGCCCCAGCATGTGGCTGAGAAAGGGGGTTTGGGGGCTCAGGGAGGCGGATGGGGCGGGTAAAAGGGGTCTTGGTGCTTATAAGCGAGTTCAGCAAGGAATAGCCTAAGGGGTCTTGTAGGTTTTAGTGATGAAAGTGTCTTGTGTCACCTGCTTACTTGTCTCTAGGTACACCTGTCTCTGGGTGTACCTCCCTGTCCCTGGGTGTACCTCCTACTACGTCATTTGTGGGGCTGGTGTGAAATAAAAATGCAGGACTCCTTGCTCAAACTTTGCTAAGAATTTCAATACAGCAACAGCAGAATTTTGAACCAAACTCAGGTCCCTTCTGTGCATAGGAACCTGGGTGATTGCTCGGGTCCCACGCCCGTCCAGGAAGCCGGCCCCGTCTGTTCTGAGTAGTCTGGCATGATTTTTCCCGTTTCAAGTGGGACGATGCAGTCATGGGCACACATTGAGAAGGACTCTACATTTTGAGCTACAAAATAGGTATTTGATAAATTTTGTAAGAAGATATATTTACCTACTTAGAGATCGCCAGGATTAAGCATTGTACCAGAGCGATGAAGCTTCTGCTGTTCCTTGTGGGACCATGAGTGATTGATGACAAACAATGGCCTCATGGAAATCCTCCCGGCCCACCTCGTGGCAGCAAACGTGTCTCTTTCCTGGGGAGTCAGAAATATTGCGAAGATGCTCTCTACCCAGGGTTGCCAGATACAATCCAGGATGCCCAGGAAAAGCTGGATTTCAGAAAGATAATAAATCATTTTTGGTGTAAATATGTTCCAAATATTGCATGGGATATACTTACACTAAAACATTATTTGTTATTTATCTAAAATTCACATTTAACCGAGTATCCTGTACTTTTATTCGTTCGATCTGACGACTCTGTATCTAATGCATTCTTAAGACATGGGGCCACAGGTGGCAGCTTCCAAATTACTGAGGTGGAGCCCAAGCTGGGCTGACATGTCTGAGTGACGGAACGTAAGTCAAAGACAGGAACCGTGAGAATTCTCGTCTGTATTGGTTTCCTAGGGCTTCTGAACAAAGTGCCGTAAGCTGGGTGGCTTAGAACAACAGAGATTTATTCCTTTACGGTTTTGGAGGCCAGAAGTCTGAAACTCAGGGGTCAGCAGGGCCGTGAACTCTCCGAAGGTGCTGGGAGCCTCTGTGCCAGGCCCCTTTCCGGCTCCTGGCGGCCCTGGGGTCGCCTGGGTTTGTGGCGGCGTAATTCTGATTTCCACGTGGAGTTCTCGCTTCACCTCCTCACATAGTTCTTCCCTGCGTGTGTCCAGATTCCCCTTTTTAGAAGGACACCCGTCCTGCTGGATCAGGGCTCACCCTAGCGACCCCATCTTAACTCGATCGCCTCTGGAAAGACCCCATCTCCAAATGAGGCCAGTTTCTGAGACCTCAGGTGTCTTGGTCTCTTTGGGCTGATATAACAGAATGCCGTAGCCTGGGTGGCTTATGGACAACAGACATGTAACTCTCACGGCTGGAGGCCGGACATCCACCACCCAGGCACAGGCGGGGTCCGCGTCTGGCGGGTCCTGCGTCCTGGTCCACGGATGCCACCTTCTCGCTGGGTCCTCACAGGGACGGGGTCTGAAGGGGTGCGGATCCCCTCACGAGGGCTCCACCCCCATGACCTACTCACATGCCAAAGGCCCCGCCTCCTAATGCCACGACACTGGGCGATCAGGATTTGACATATGGATTTTGGGACGACACCAATATTCAGTGTACAGAGTAGGTGTTACAACTTCAACGTCTCTTTTTTTTGGGGGGGGGCCGGGGAGACGCAATATAACCCATAACGTGGATCCAGGACAGCCTCGGGCCTTTTTGTTCTTCAACTTGGTTGAGGGGCTTCCAGCCAGAAGCCAGGAGAATGGTCCTGGCCTGTAAATAATCAGGCTCAACTGATGACATTGGGAAGGGAGGACACCCACAGAGGTGTCAAGTCATAGAGAGGCAGCTTGTCAGAGGACAGTCCCAGGGAGGGCCAGGGCTGTCCAGGGAGGGGTGGACGTGTGTCTGTCTGACACGCCAGCACTTGTGTGCACGCGTGGGAGCTTTCACGTGGAATGATGGCCATGTACGCTGACTGCCACAAGGTAAACACTTCTGGACACGCTTGCCTCATGTGAGCAGCCCACGCCTTTGACACAAAACATTGCACAAGCTTTGGAAGTCATGGGTGGGATAGTTTGCAGAATCCTTTGGAGCCTATAACAAACGTTTGCCTGTCTTGAAGCCAAAAACAAATACTTCTTCTGTTTCAAAAACGTTGCCCAATGAGGACGTTTTCGGGTGAAAGGCGGAGGGAGTCGTCATTAGAAAAATGAGTTAACTGGATCCTCTTGGTCAAGCAAAGAATCAGCCTGGGACAATAAGCTTTCATCAGAAATGAGGGTGACGGCAGGGCTTCAGATAATATTTTGTCGTATAGACTTAATGATCATTTTAATAAGGATGGGCCTCTGATACCTAGAAATGGATGTGTGAGACCAAAGGCCACCACAGTAATAATCAAAGGAAGCTGTGGTCAAGGTGGGAAACGGTTTGTGGCCAATACGTATCTGGCTTCCATTAGCCTTTTTCCTTCTTCTTCCTAATGAGAAGAGTTGGGTTGACAAGACCATTTCAGGAGGCTGATAAATTGGGTGAATTTTCAAGGAAGAAGCAGATGTAAAATGGTCTTTGAGAGTACTTTCCAGAATTATAGCTTTAAAGCTTGACGAGTTCTGTAGATTAGTGCTGCCTGATAGAAATATAATGTGAGCCCTCTTGTAATATAATTTTTTTAAGGAGCCACATTAAAAAAAGTAATAAGGAGTGAAGTTAATTTTGATAACATAACTTATGTAACCCAATATGTTCAAAATATCTCGCCATATATTAAAACAAGAAATTCGCAGATGTTTACATTCTTGGCTTCATTCTAAATCAAAATCCAGCGTGGTTCTTCCATCTATAGCACTTCTCCATTCTCAGTTCCAACCAGCTCCATTCGACTTCCCCTGGCCACGGAGGCTGGTGCTGTCCCATCAGACAGCTCTGCTCTAAGCCTCTGCTGCCCAGAGTGTGGTCCGCGTGTCCCCGTGACACCTGCATCGACTGGGAGCTGCTGACATGCAGAGCCCCAGGCCCCACCCAGACCTGGTAACTCAGCGCCCGCCTCGGAACCGGCCTCCTATGCACATTGCAGTCTGAGAAGCTCTGCGACAGACCAGACCAGTTCAGGCTCTTCACCTTGAGGACGCTTCTGTGCAAAGAGAAATGAGAAGGTACCCCTCTCCCTGCGGCCTGACCAGCGGCTGCTCTCCCATCCGCACTTCTCGTTGCTCTGGATACTCCTCCCTTCCTCCACTAGGTTGAATTCCCCCTGTTCCGCCTCCCTGGGAAGGTGCCCTGAATGGTTGCTCCCTCATACCTGATGTCTGGGGAGCAAGGCTCCTTGCAGACAGCTAAAGAGAAAAGAAGTGTTCGGTCTCCCCTCTTCTGAGCAGGGCTTGCAGGCCTGCTGTGGTTCAGGATGCCCAGGCACGGCGGAGGGTCTGCCCTTCACCGCTGGTCCCGAGGCGGGAGGATGGCTTGCGCTGCTGGGCGGAACCCAGGTGTGTGTCCTCGGTGACCGGAACTGGCTCTTCGGTTGTGCCTGGGTGAAGTCGGGAAGGTGGGAGGGTCGCCTAAGCTCTTCTGCTTTCCCAAGGAGTCATGTTCTCTCTTCCTTTCTCCGACCTTCCCAGTTGGCTTTTCCATGTAGGGCGACCCTGTCGATGGTGGTTCCATCTTGTGGATTTATT
>CM053507.1:2364721-2380172 GCA_028627145.1 Eidolon dupreanum
TCTCTCTCTCTCTCTCTCTTGTTTTGTTTTGTTTTGTTTTTTGGCCTTTCCTCTTCTCGTTTGGAAAGCGTCGGGTAAATTTCGTCGACACGCCCAGTTCCGCCGACCTCTGGAATGAACCGCCCCGTGACTGGGCGTCCACTGCAGCCAAGGACACTAGCCATGTGCTATTCTTTTCTTTCTCCAGAAGCCATCTAAGTATTTCCTACCCAGAGGACCAGGCTGTGCTGCTACTTGTCATTCGGGCGGAAGCTTGTCTTTATCCCTGTGGGCAGTGGGCTGGAGTCGTCCAGACCAGCAGTCTGGCCGTCTGCGACAAAGGTGCCCTGGGTCCCAGCACTTCTTTCATTTAGAGGGCAGGGCTGGTGTCTGGCCACTGAGGTGAAATAACGTCCCCATCTGACTCTCTCATTTCCGGGCAGGGGTGAGTAGAACGAGGCTCCAAAGAGGAGAGGACGGGGCATCATACCGTGGATCAGATAGGCTCCACCCTTCCTAGCTTGCCAGGCCGGCACTGAGCGTCGGTGGTGCCTGTGGCCTTGGCCTCGGGCACCCTGCCCCTTAGAGGAGGCCGCCCCCACCATTAGAAGGAAACAGGTCTCATCCACCATGTCCTCAGGGGCCAAATGCCACAGATTGGGGTCAGGGTATTTTTGAAGGCAACCAGCTGGTGAAGCCGGAGGAGACGAGCCAGCAGAAAACCCCAGTGGCTGCTCCCCCGGCCCTCCCCTTCTCAGCAGCCTGTCAGCCTTGACCTTCACGGCCCCGGCCTTACGGCGCTCGCTCGCCCGCCCCATCTGAGATCGGGTGTTGCCCTGCAGCCGTCCGGAGGCCCTGCCAGCTGCTGGATCGGCCCTCTCTCACCTCCGGGCTGCCACACAGGCTGTCCCCTCTGACCGCGTCCCCCGCCTGGCCACGTCCTCATGCCCCAGCAGGTTTCAGGATGCTCTCAGTTGGTCGTCCTTGACCACGCCAAGTGAGTTAGGGGCCTGACCCTGTGTCCCACGTGCCTGCACACTCCCAGGTGGCCAGAGGCAGGGCTTCACGGACCGGCCACTGGGCTCAGTGCCTCCTCACGTGAGGGCTCAGCTCTGCAGGGCCCAGGCCCACTTGACGCCGCCCTCTCCCCAGGGCCTGCATGTCACGGTCAGCTGGTAGTTCCTTCATAAAAGGAACCCTGTACACCCACTGCCAGGTGCTGAGCTAGGCACAGGGACCCAGGGATTAATAAAAGACACAGGACGCGGGGCTCCTGGGGCCAGGCCGAGGGAGTTGGAGAATTACCTCATGGTGCTGAATGTAGTCCAACACCTGGGCGTCCAGGGCTTTTTGAGAGGCTGGGAGCGGGCAGAATGCCCAGCCCAGAGGAGCAACAGCAGTCAGGGAAGGCTTCCTGGAGGAGCTGACACCTCCGTCAGTGCTCTCACTGTCTCGAGCTGCCCACCTGGCTCCTGGGACCACGGAGCCGCAGTCTTGAGCTGGTGTCCGGGAGCAAGGGGGAGGGGCAGTGCCCCCAGGACCCCAAGTGGAGGAGTGGTACCCAAAGCATCCGTGCTGGTGGAGTGCTGTGGCCTCTGGCTCTTCGGCGACAGCTGCATTAGTCTGCTGGGGCTGCCATGACAACGCACTGCAGACTCGGGGCTTAAACACGGGGCATTTATTTTCTCACAGTGCTGGAGGCTGGAGTCCGGGATGGAGGTGCCACAAGGGCTGGTGTCTGCTGAGGTCTCTCTCCTTGGCGTATAGACGACTGTCCTCTCCCTGCGTCCTCACGCGGTCCTGTCTCCTTGTGAGATGACTCCCCCCGTCTCTGTGTGTCCACATTTCCTCTTCTGATAAGGACGCCAGTCAGAGCCGATGAGGGCTCGCCCTAATGACCTCATTTCAGCTTAGCGGCCTCTTTAAAACCCTGTCTCCGAAAACAGTGACATTCTGAGGCGCTGGGGTTAGGGATTCAATGAGCGAGCTTGGGGGGCAGGGCACGGCTCAGCCCGTAGCGATGCCCGAGGCCCGCTACCGTCTGTGTCATTTGTCCGGTGTCTACACACCTGTAGAGGGCACGTGAACTTCGCCGAAAGCACTCTCAGATTCAAATGTGATTATTGTCACCTTTCTACTTATCTGGTCTTGATTTGCTCCTGTGGGGTCTCCTTCTCCCCGTCCGTCCACGGCCACAGAGGGCCAGTGTCCAGGGGGCGTCGGACAATTCCATGAGGTCCGTCACTTCGGGATTGCTGGGGACCCTCGGATCACAATTACTGGCTGGTGAAAATGGCATTTCAGGAAAAAAGCCCTATTAATTTGGTTTATTTTATTTTATTTTTTAATTTCCCTGAGAGGATGTTCGACCACCGTCAGCAAGTGTGAGGTGTGTTCCCACGAGAAGCCCCCTGACTTTGTGGGGTGGCGGGATTTTTCAGCAGTCGGGTCCTTAGTTACGGTTCCCTCGAAAGGGCTGTGGTTACCCAGCCACCTCGGGTCTTGTCCTCGAGAAAGTAGACGGGACAGAGTGAGCAGCTGATGGTGGAGAGAAGGGGTTTCCTTGCCTTAGTCTCCTGAAGGGCCTCCGAGTCCCCCGAGGAGCTCCATGTGATCTGCCCAGTTTTGGGGGCCATCATTAACTCCTCGCCGTGGCGTTTCTGCCACCCACGCAATGACTGTTTCTGAAGGACGTGTCAGGCCAACGTGTCTCACTTTGATGCCCAGAAGAAACAGCCCCTCATCTCCCCTCCTGCGATGGCATCAGTGAATCTGATAAAGGCTCCTTTATAGGCACTAATTACGGCCACGGACTCCATGCCGCGTTTATAGGCACGTCTTCTGAGCTCTGGTTAACGTCCTAGGAGAAACCTCATAACAAATTAACGTTTATATGGGCCCGTTAATCTTCAAAGCATTTCATTGGCTTTAGTCAGTCCCAATGACTCCCTTGTTCAGGTAATAATCAGCCTTTCTGGTCTCATATTCTTTCCCCTTCAACTTCTGCATTTTTGGAGATGGAAGAAAAAACAAACGCAGGGGAACGAAACGTTCTGAAGGGCCCCTCCATCAGCGTCGGGCTCAGGTTTGGATGGGCGGTGTTCCAGCCTGTGGTTCCACATCCTGAGCGATCTATCCGCCCCCCCCCCCGCTCCCCGTGTGCAGGCTCGCAGTGGAGACGCTTGAAGTCACGTCGGATGCCCAAACATGCACTCCCTGCTGGGCCACAAAGGTCAATGAAATAGCGGTTTAAGCGTTTTCAGCGGGTTTCGATGTAGCGTTGGGAAAGGACTTGGCACGACTAATGAGCAGGAAAGCCCTGTGAGGTGTGGCGGACGCAGCTGCTCCCTGGAAGGGGCAAGGAGGGCAGGTGGCCGGTGACTGGCCTTCGTGCGGTTTTGTTTCGTAGGGAACTCGTGAGAAAGAGCTGGACGCCCAGCATCAGCGAGGCGCCTGACCGCTACCTGACACCCACTCCCCTCTGAGCCTCCGTGTGGGGAGGTTTGGACCCAGACTTGGAGGGGCATGTGGCCCTCACGAAAACAAACAAATGGATCCCCGCAGACCCTGATCTTCGGCTTTTTCTCTTGCAGTTTTTTTTTTCGTGATGTTTCCAGCCTCACATTCAGACACAGTGACAGCCATGCCAGCATGCCTTGGTTGATAACAGCCCGTGAGAAGTGACAATCGATTTGGTGGTTCAATAGCCTCGTCTGCCCAGGCTCACAGGGAGAGGTGCTAATTCAGATTTTCTAGTGGAGGAAAAAAAACCTTGCACTATACTTATCAATTTAATCCTCCCCCCTCCTCCTTTTTTTTTTCTTTTTTTTTTTCTTTTAAAGGGACCAGTGGTCCCGAGAGGGAACTAATGGCTAGAGAAGGTGTCAGGGGTCACAGTTAACAGCTCAGCTAAGGTCCCCTCCAATTCTGCTAAGGATGAAGACTCAAAACTTTTGCTTCCAGGCTTAGCTTAGCTCCAGGCCATCGACCCGAAGGACACGGTTTTCCCATCTCCAAGGAATTTGTTTTGATAGCAAGACAAACTCACACACCTGGTGGACAGATTTTGGTATGTCTCACTGCCTACTTGTCTCGGATTCACTGACCTCTGCGAGTCTACCCAACCATCACTCATCACTCGCTGCCTCTTCCCCTAGGACGCACCTGTTTTTGCTCCCACGGCTTTGGGTGATTTTCTTTGTGCTTTGGGACATTCTTGCCAAAAGTCAGAACCAATTAGAAGCTTCCTGGTAACCAAGGGTGGGTAAGGGAGAGTCATCAGATTTCAAACTCCAGTGACAATAGGCCGCAAATACAATGGCTGCTGCTGGTCCGGGGGGTGGGGTGGCGCCTGTCCAGGACAGTTCAGGATTGCTTCTCTGATGGCAGAGAGCAGGTGTGGGGCGGTGGCAGATGGGTGTGGCCTCAGAAGGGACAGATAGGCAGGAAGGTCAGAAATAGATGTAAAACTGCCCCGGAAGTTAGCAATCGGATTTTAGGTCTGTGGTTTTAGCCAAGTGTATGCTACCTCATTGTTAAAAAGCCTTGTTTTTAAAGGGACATCGTATCCTGATTTTTAAGATGGGGCAGCCGTGGGTCAGGAGCTGCGTCTTGAGGGCTTAGTCGAAGTGGAATTGGGGGGGGGTCACAGACCTGGACCCGCCTCTCTCGATGGCCACTCGGTCCAGCCGATGTCTGGATCCCAGATGTGTTCAGAACAGCCCTCGGTGAGCACGGAGGGAGAGGGCATGGAGGGGAGGGGGTGGGGCGGGCAGGGAGCCGGCTCTCCCCGGGGCCGGGAGGAGAGGCACGCGGTCCGACTCGAGGAGGTCACAGAGTCGCCGAGCAAACGTCTCCAGCTGCATTCATCACACGGGACGGCAGGGGGGAAGGGATGCTCCTCCCCCCACCCTCACACCAAGAAGGTCGTTCTGATGGGGTTTGGGTAAGAAGAAAGGGTTCGAGGATGAAGGTTATCTTGGTGAGCCCTCGGAGAGAGTTATCAGAGCAATTAGGAAACGAAAACCAACTTCGAAAACCGTGGTGTGTATTATTATTCCGAAACAGTCTGATATGAAACTGGAGATGTTCATCTGAGCTCTCTTTTTAGTTCCGGAATTATTCGCTACACAATTTAAATTCCACGTGTGTGCCCCTTGCCAACCTGCCTCACAGTGTTCCCGCCCCATGGGGGTGCAACCAGAAGCCCCCCAGCTTACAGGGAAGATGGAGTGAGGACAGACGCTGAACGAGGGCCATGATCTCAGGACACACATCGCTCATTGTCACGTGGGGGTGGGGTGTCACACAAATCACGTAACACCCAGTTACATTTACATTTCATAATTTTTGCAGTATAAGTATGTCCCAAACATTGCTTGGGATGAACGTATACTAAAAAATGATTTGCTGTCTCTCTCAAATTCAGATTTAACCGAGTGTCCTGTATTTTTTTTCTGTTAATTTTTTAAAATTTATTTTTTTGTTTATAGTTGGCGTGCTATGTTAGTTTTCTATGTATAACATAGTGATTAGTCATTTATATATCTCCAAAATGATCACCCCAATAAGTCTAGTACCCATCCGACACCCTACAGAGTCATTACAATACTATCAACTATATTCCCTATGTTGTATTTTATATCCCTGTGACTATTTTCGTAACTGGCAATTTTAACGTAATCTCTTACACCTTTTTGGGCATCCTGTATTTTTACATGCTAGATCTGGTGACCCTTCTTGGGAAGACTTTTAAAAACAGACTCAACTGGACATCATTCTCTTCCCGCCCAAAGCCCCCGTGTCTATATGTGGGTGTCTGTGAAAACATGAAATGCAGCCTATTGTCACAGGACTGTATAGTATGAAAGGTGACATCTTCCAGCAACGAGCAGCTGTGGCAGGCATTGTGGGCAGCGTACGTTGGCAGAAAAGGGGTGTTCTTCATTTTCTACCATAGACGGACAGGGCACCCATTAGAAACAGAAGAAAGTAGGCCTGCGTGTATGCTTGACAAGGACCGCCCACGTAAGTGACTGCTCTGAGCTGAACCGTGTCCCCTCAAAGGTGTGTTGAGGTCCTGAGCCCTGGTAGATCAGAATGTAGCCTTGCTTGGAAATAGGGCCTTTGCAGATGTAGTTAGTTTAGACGAGGTCATACTGAATTTGAGTGGGTCCTCAATTCGATATGACCGGCGTCTTTACAAGAAGACGAGACACAGACCCACAGGGAGAAGACCATGTGAAGACAGAGGCAGCGATGGGAGCGATGTGTCTACAGGCCAAGGAATGCCAAGGACTGCTGGTAGCCCCGAAAGCCAAGAGGGAGGTGGGGACAGACCTCCCCTCACGGCCCTCGGAGGGGACCGCCCCACTGGCACCTTGAACCTGGACTTCGGTCTCCGGGACTGTGAGACGGTAAAGGCCTGGCACGTAGCTGTCGTTCACGCCTCCCAGGGTGCATGCCTTTGTTCCGGCAGCCCCAGGAGACTCATGGAGTGACCCTTCGGTTGATTGCAGACAAAAGGACTGAGAGCACCCTGCAATGGACTCCAAGTGCTGAATTCAGGGGAGAAGCTCTTCCAACACCCAGAGGAGCGGAAATCGCAGACGCAGGGTGTAGCACGTCCACCGGGATTAGTGGCCTCGGACACAAGAACAAGCAGAGGATCTGGCCAGCCCCGGGCAAGCCATTCGCCACGCTGCCAGGCTTGATGCCAGATGTTCCTTCCTTCTGGGTGTGGACTTGTGAGCGTGTGTGTGTGTGTGTGTGTGTGTGTGTGTGTGTGTGGAGATGGCCTATGGTACATTATCTATTTCCTACGCTCTGCATCGTGCCTTCACTGGTGTGGTCAAACTCAAGTCATCTTTTGATTGTCATTATGAAGTCTCAGAATGATTGAGAGACTGTCAGGAAGGTGACTGGATCGGGGCGGCTCCAGCTGCCGACGTCGGTCTAACTTCCGGGTAAGGGGACACCTCCACCCTCTCAGAAAATGTGGCTTTCACGTACGTCCTCCTGCTTGGGGTGACGTGCGCCCCACGCCACCCTACAACCCCGTCGGTTGCGGTACGTCCTGAGAATACAAAGTGGTTTTTAACGTGACCTAATTTGGATACAGATTTAAAAGAGCAGGCGTGCTATCCATCGCTTAGAATTCCGTGCTCCGTCGAGCGTGGTCGGAGAGTTCTACCTCATTCAGCCTGAGATGAGTCTGAGGTCTAAGTCCTTAAGTCAGACAGCGCGTGTTATTCTTTGCCTACTAAGTGCAAAGCCTGGTGACACCAGGCTCAGGTGTACTGGGTATGTAGGGGTCATGGGGACTCGAGGGGACTTTTATGGAAGGCTTGGTTACTTCGATACGGGTTGCAGAGGGGGTTGGCTTTCTGCCTCCGACGTTCGCTTACAGCCCGGATTTGGACATCCGCCACCCATTCCGTCCCCGGCATCCCCTCGGAAGGAGACTGTTCCCCAGAATCAGTTTACTTGTCCTGAGGTTTTAACCCTGTGGTTTTGGGTTCTCGCTACTACGCTTCCCCTGGCTTCGGTGCCCCTTCTTTCTCCCACTTCTCTCCTCCACTGTACTCATCATCTCTTTTAAGAGCTCGCCTCTTCCAGGAAGCCCCCTGGAGTCACCCCTTTGTCTTCCTCCTTCATCATTTATACTCCATCCGGATATATCATCTTTGGGTTTCATAGCGAAACGCTGCTTTGCACGGTGTCTGATGTCACCGAAACCCTTTCACATCTCTGTTTCCGAGTCCTCATTTTCGTTCTACACTTAGTGACCCGCTCCTTCCTTCCACCCGTGAGCGGGCACTCGACACGTGACGCGAGTCCTCCCACGCGCTTTTAAAATAAGCTTCACGACATCCGCGTGAGTTACAGGGAGAATTAACGGAGGGAAAATGACAAAGCCACCCGAAGCAGTCACCCTGCTCATCACGGGGGCCGTGCCCCATTTCCCCCATCATTAGATTAGTCCCGACGCAGCCAGCTCATCGTCGGCCCCGCCCTCCGGGGACTCCACGCTATCTGTGAACACACACTCACCGCCACAGGACAGATGTCGGGCGCGGCCAGCCTCCCACACGAACATCTGCTCTGCTGTTCCGAGCCCGTCACGAGACCAGCCCGGGACGGGTTCCCGGGCGAGGTGCCCTGTGCCACGTGTCTGAGTGCGGGCCTGGGCTCCTCACGCTGTTCGAATCGTCAAGCACCCAGACAGTGTCCCCTTGTTCCTGGGGCTAACACGGGTCTAAGACCCAAAGGTCTCTTGCCACTGACACAAATACGCCGATTTTTCTTTGGAGCATCCACGGCTTTTTTTCTTCTTTTCTTGAACACATGAGTGAATCCCAGTGAGAACCAGGAGACTGTCACACACGTAGATGGCACCTGGCCCTCGTCATAAACGTCTTCAGGGGTTTACTAGGAAACCTGGTGTCCCGACCCAGCCACCTCCTGGTCCAAGCACTTGCCCTGTGGCCGGGCAGGAGGCCCGGCCCAGCCGGGGACGGGGGGGGGGGTGCAGCCTGTGGCGGCGGTTAATTTTTTTTAGAGCGCATAATAATTTGCAGATGTTGGCAGTAACCGGCGAAGCCAGAGCAAAGTTCCAAATGCCAAACCACAAATATATATCATTTTTACTGTCTGATTCCTGGAAATGAGACAGCGTCAGAGTGAAACAATTCGCAGAGGTGAATACGCCCGTTCCCTTTAGCCGTGGACCAGTGCCGACCTGCCGGAGACAGCTGGCCGTGTATCAATTGCATTGCTCCATGAAACGGAGGGAAATCTATTTGCTTCAGGTTGGGGCCGTAGGAAGGTCACCTGTCTTCTTCATGTGATAGCGCACCTTTCGGAAGTTCTGACTGCTCAGAGCTTACCTTGAAAGAGGCACAGTGAGTGGTTCCGAATGTCTAGATCGGCAAGGCTTAACCTGCCCTCTGCCACAGCCCCCTTTGGCAGCCTGCAAGGCTTATGGATTTCTTCTCAGAATAAGGATTTAAGATGCACGAAATAAATTACGTAGGATTACAAAGAAGACCATTATGTCGAAGCCCGGTTACCAAACTATTATGAAAACCAGATCCGTGTGTGGTAACCCAACTGCCTCTTTATTAATACATTAAAAATTAGACTGACCCATCTGTCTAATAACTACCATGATTTCAGAGGAGAGATAAGCGTGGAAGGTATTTAAGATACTCGTAACTGAAACGCGATACGAAAAATGTCTTATTTCTACGATCGCCGGTTCAGCTAAGTCTCTGGGCGTTGCTGCCTGGGCTCCAACGTAATCGTTCCGTGAGGGGTCATTGCAAATAAGATGGAATTTCTTTCCCGTGCAATTCCCGGGCTGCTGCACTTCTAGCCCTGGCTAAGCTTCCGTGCCCAGGCGCCCTGGCCCAGCCGCCTGCGGGCAGACCTCTGCATGGCCGCGGCAGCAAAAGCCTCGTTGGACGGGGTCTTTAGGATGAGGCTAGAAGCTGAACCCATTCCAAGGAGTCAAACCAAATTTAAACACGCGGTTTCTTTTTCTCTGAGCCTAAGTGAACCTAGAGAATGGGTCCGCTCTATCCTAAGTTGTTTCTCCAAAGAAGCAAGAAAGACACACCCAGTAGTGAAGTCTGGCTTTCGGCAAGGCACACGGTGGCCCCCGCGCTTGTTTTCTGGGGCCACCGTGACAGAGCACCACACGCGACAGGCTTGAAACAACAGACGTTCATTCTCCCGCCGTCTGGAGGCCTGAAGTCCCAGGTCCAGGCGTCGACAGGCCCACGCTCCCGCTGAAGTCTCCCGGGAAGGGCTCCCCCGCCTCTCCCATCTGCTGGTGGCCCTGGTGCGCCTGGTCTTGTGCCTGCCTCACTTCAGTCTCCGCCTCTGTCTCCCCCGTGGCTTTCTCCTGCGTATCCTTTCAGAGGGTACAATTCATCCCACTAAAACACCCGAGTCGGAATAACCCTAAGAGTGAAGCTAGCAGGTGTGTGGGAACCAGGCGGGCGGGGAGGCGGAAACTCGCCTCGTCTAGCCCCCCCCCACCCCCCTACAACTGGGGTGCAGTGGAACCCCACAGCCGAGCTTTCTGGAACCTATACGGTGCTCGACACCGAGTCTGAGGCTCCCAGGAGTCACGTGGCTGAATCCTCACCACCACATTTTACAGACGAGCAACCCGAGGCCCAGCGCGGTTGCGTTAACCTGCTCTGAGCCGACAAGCCGGTCGCCGGCACGAGGGCCTGGAACCCAGACAGCCTCGCTCGGGGCCCTCACGGCTGCCCCTCGGGGCCTTGCCATGCCACCCAGGACCGAGCCACTCCACCGCGCGTGCCTATTTAAATCTAAAATCGTCAGGACGGAACAACGTCTAACATCCGGCTCCCGCCCTGCGGTGGTGGCGAGCGGCCGCTCGCGGGCGCAACACAGACGCGGGGCACTTCGGCCAGCGCAGAGCGGGGCAGGCCCTGCTCACGCCGCCTTGTCAGGGGACCCGCGTCAACGGCCTCACAGCTGACCCGAGTCCTCAGTTACCCGGACTTTTTTTTTTTTTGGACAATTTCATGGAAAGAAGCAAACGAGACCCGTGGAAGAGGTTTTTAAAGTCCGACCACATTCGTTTCGTTAGAGGTGACAGCGTGACTGAGTGTGGCCTCGTCCCGGGGTCCCCCGGGGAGCCGGGGCCTCAGGGCATGGACCGCCTCACGCGGAAAAGCGAGAGCAGGTTAGGTCTCGCGCCCGCACGGACGGAGGCGGGAGGGGGGACCCACGGGCTTTTCCCCGCCAGCGCCCAGCGTGCGCGATGGTCCTGAACGAGTCAAACGCGCCTAAACTCCTCATTTTTTGAGCATTCCACCTGACTGAGCTTCACTCGGGTTCACACTGGTGGGAAGAAGACCCGCCGGTCACCCGACCACCCAATTCCGGTGTTTTCGACAGGCTGAGCAGGCTCGTTGCAGGGGAGGTGGCAACCGGTGCTCGTGCTGACAGGAAGCGAGGAGCGGCTGCAGAGGCCACCGCTGGTCCAGGACACAAGTGGCCTGTGACCGCACACTTGGGAGGGGACAGCGCCGTGGCCCCCGCCCGGGGCGCTCAGCGCTTTGAGGTGGGGGCGGGGGCCTGTCACGGCCTTTGCCCTTCGTGGGTGGGCTCAAGATGCAGAGGAGAGCTGCTGATTGTGTGCATGCTTGGTCCAGGCAGAAACAGCTGGGGAAACTGAGGACGCACGTGAGCAAGGCCCCGAACTGGCCCAAGGCCGAGCATGCCGGTCACAGGATGGAAGGGTGGCTGGCGACCGGCCGGAACTGCTGTCCTCTGCGGCAGGGGCGGCCCAGAGCCACGAGGCAGCAGTGGGTGGGCCGGGGGCTTTCTCGACGCTTTTACGCCTGAGTTCCTTGCTGAGCCCTGGGCGGCTTGCTCACGGCGAAGCTGCTGCTTTTGGGTTTGTATCTGTAACATGAGGGGCAGTTTCTTAGGGGAGGGCCCATCTAGGGTCCACTGCTCCTGGGAAGGGCCGGGGACTCTGGACGCCTGGGGACGTCTTTCCCACCCGGACGCCCTTTGTCTCATGGCAACGTTTTTCTGAAAAGGCGGGGATGCGCCTGTGGCCACTCAGCCGTCCCTGCTCCCTCTGACCGGGTGTGGCAGAGACTCAGAGGCCTGGGGACGCTCACATTTCTCCCTGTGAACACCCCCTCAGCCCGGCTAGCCCCGGGAGGGAAGGTTCTAGGAAAGGAGAGTTGGCGGTGGCCCAAATGAGGGTTTGCCGAAACGCCAACGAGTGCTTCGTGGGGCGGGCGAGGTGAGAACCCCGAGCCCACACCCTGCACCCCGCCACCGCAGACCCCCTGCGCCACGGAGCCTGCTGGGGGAGGAAGGGGGTGCTTTCTGCGGGATGCACCCGGCTGTGCGGCCCTCAGTCACAGGGCGCCTTCCATCACCCAGACACCCGCCGCACGGACGACGGGCGGAGGCGTCCCTCTGTGCTCTTGGACGAGGCCCGTGTCGCCTTTCCCCTCCACGTCCTGCACTCAGCGTGGCTCCTCATGTTGGGTGCACAGCTGGCCCAGGACACGCCGCCCCAGGCCGGTCCCCCTGGGTCTGAGCGGTCACAGCTTCTGCTTCGCCCACCAGACACCAGCGGGACCGAACGTGGTGCCCGATTCTAGCTGCTTCTTCAGTTGTCTTTCTGTTCTTCCTACATGGCTCCGGTAATTTAGGGTCCTGCCAGCGTTCACCAATCTTGCTGTGGCGCTGGGGGCAGAAGGCTTGCAGTCTAAGAAGGCTTCTTTCGGAGGGTAAAGCGTTTCTCTCTGTAATGGCCGAACGCCAAGGTTAAAGACACGCAGGCACAATTAGCTGGGGGAATGTGGCATGAAGACACGAAGGAAAGTGAAGAGCTGGTGCCGGAGGCCGGCGGGGGGGGTCACCTGAGCCCCTTGGCTCGCTGCCCCGGGGGGTGGCCATGACACTGTGGGAACGGCCTTGGTGGAAGCCAACCTTTGGGCTATGAAATGCAATTTTGAAAAGATAATTACACCATAACGCTGCTCGAATTTATTTAAGAGCTTGTGAACCGCCCACTCGCTGTGATGGAGACTGTGTGGTCAGCTCTGCTCCCTGTACAGGTAAATGAAAGGTGTTTCTTTTTTCTTCTTTTTTTTTTTTTTTTTGCGATAAACGTCACCATCAGTAACATCCACGGTCATGCCCGTGGTTGCCTTCTGGTTTATTTGGTTGGGGGGCAGTGGACTTGTTGGTAGCCGAGATGTCTCCATCTCAAGGAAGCCTCAGGGAGGCACGGGGAAAGGTGACGGTGCCCCCCGGGTACCAAGTTCCCCAGAGGGCCCCCCACCGGGCGAGTGGTCGCACCGCTTCACGAAGTCAAAGCTCGTTCTCAAATGTTCGCGTCCACGAGGTTCATCTGAGGAGCCTGGACGAGTGTGGATTCCTGGCCCACGTCTGGGGGTTTGGCTGGGCAGGCCTCGGACCTCCTTCTCATGAACGCCCCCAGGTGGTCTGGGGACGACTAGGATCCTTCTCATCCCCCCTGGGGCTCGGTGGGCGGGTCTGCTTCCCTCCCCCATCACCTCTCTCTCTTTAAAGACTGGTTTTCTGGTCTCATATGTTGCCAATCTGTTAAATACTTGCGTCGTCGTTCCTTTCCTGGTGACGGAAAAGCATGTGGGGGAGAGGACGCCAGAGCAGGCAGAAGGGACCCTGGACTGACAGCAGCTGTAAAGGACCTTGGCTTTGCCCTCAGGCTCAGATCCTTGAAGAAGCCGATTCTGGTCG
The DNA here is from genome assembly GCA_028627145.1 of Eidolon dupreanum. Lineage (NCBI taxonomy): Eukaryota > Metazoa > Chordata > Mammalia > Chiroptera > Pteropodidae > Eidolon > Eidolon dupreanum. The sequence goes on from CM053507.1 coordinate 2,377,994, forward strand.
CTCTGTTTTCTCTGGTGCAAATGACGCCCACGCCCACCCGGCGGAGCTCACAGCTCACAGCGTCACTTAGGAGCGGGAAGGAACGCACAGAAGTCCTTTGAGAAACACGAGGCCTAATGCAATGGATGGCGGTGTTGGGGCAAGGCGACCCAGTGGGTCTGGCGTGGCTTGAGGTCATAGGTCAGATGACCAAAGCCTGGGTTTGCCCGGGGCAGGCGTGGTTCACAGCAGTGACCCTTCGACTCTTCAAGACTGATGAAAGATGAGCCCTGAGCCTTGGAGTCTTGGGCAAACCACTGAATCTCTCTCCGTCTTCGTTTCTTTCTCTGTAAAACGGAGATCATAGCGCACGCGTTGACACACGTCCCGTGAACGGCGTCAGAGGTCCCGACCGAGAGGCCTCCGTGGGCTGGCAGGGAGATCACGCCTACGGTGGGCATCATCACTGGTACATCCAGAGGGCGTGGAACCGGGAGAAACCGTTCCGTGTAAGCACCGGCATCTGCTGCTTTGCCCAGCTGCCAGCCCCTTTGGCCCCTTCCCCCTCTGTCCCAAGAGACCACCCCGCCCCCTCCCCAGGCCCCAGTTACCTCTTCTAAAAAACAGAGGGACCCGAGGCTGGGTGTCTGAGCCACCTCCCAGGGCTGACATTCTATGATTTCATGACTCTTAAGAATATTTGGCCTGCTGGTCTTGGTTGGTTGTTTTCTTAAGAAGAAAGAGAGCCAGACGACCTAAACATGAAATACGACCCAGCAGTCAATTACGTGGACTCTGAAAAAGCATTAAGCAGCATGGTTATGCCTAACATCCGGCCTGCCGGCCTCGCCGGGGCCTGGTCACCAGACTCGGATGTCTGAACTTGATATACACCTGCAGGTACAGTTACGGCTTGTAATCCGCCAAGCCCTGTCGTGGAAGCCACTTGAAAGCATTCAATAACTTTCTTTTAAAAGCCACGCGTTGCATGACTCTGTTTTCCCAAGCCAAATGACCGACGTTGGGTAACGACTCACTCCTCGCTCCGACGCCTCAGCCTCTTGGAGAGGGGTTTTTGTGTTTGGACCTGTTTTGCTTTTGTAGGGTTTACATGCCGTCTCTGGGGTTGCCTCCTGGCAATTAATTAATGTGGTGCTATGTGTTTGGGGACGGTCTCGGGTTTCTGCCTTGCGCTGGATAATGAGATTACTGGAGGCAGCCTGGCGAGGAGATTTCTTGGTGGAGTCTGAGGGTGCAGGCTTCTCAGAACCTGGGCTTCAGACAGCAATAACAGAAATAAGAGAGGGAAAGAAGGAGGGGGGAGAGAGAGAGAGAGAGAGAGAGAGACAGAGAGAGACAGAGAGACAGAGAGAGACAGAGAGACAGAGAGAGACAGAGAGACAGAGAGACAGAGAGATAGAGAGAGACAGAGAGAGAGACAGAGAGAGACAAAGAGACAGAGAGACAGAGAGACAGAGACAGACAGAGAGAGACAGAGAGAGACAGAGACAGAGAGAGACAGAGACAGGGAGTCTTTATCTCCAGGGCAACCGTCCTAGGTAGTACCCACTCCGGGCTCTGCCTGTCAGGAGGACCGGTCACCCTGGGTCTCCTGACCAAGACCCTCACCAGGAAGCTACCTGACGACCCCAGTGGCTCAGAGCGTCTTCGCTCCCCACCTGGACGGCTGCCTTGCTCTCGGCTGACAGACGACAGCTGCAGGTCCCCACCCTCCCCCCTTCTCTCCGTCTGCGGCAGGTGAAGTCGTGGTCTGCGTGGTCTGTTTTGCAGAACACGGCGCAACCCAACCACCCCGCGGAGGCCTCTTCGCTCCGCGCGGCTCCTCTGTGCCGAGGGCGGCGTTTCCTCCGCGCTGCACCCCGCGGCCAGCCCCGGCCCTCGCGTCACGTGGCACAGAGCCCACGCCCCGGGGCCCCCGCCGCAGGGCGACCTCGCGGGGCCGCGTCTGCGCGGTGGATGTCCGTCACGGTGGCTGGGCCTCTCGAGTCCTGGGTGGCACCAGCCCCGTTGCGCAGGTCGTGCGAAGTCCAGGGCCCCGGGGTTTCCGCCGCAGCCGAGTGGCTCCCTTCAGGGACGGTTTCATCACTTTCTTCTGCAGTTCCCGTTCCTCGCCGCGTCTGCCCACACGTGGGGTTCCGGATCCTTCCATCGCAGACACACCCGCACGCAGCATCGTGTG
>CM053507.1:2380672-2398327 GCA_028627145.1 Eidolon dupreanum
GGCTAGTGGAACAAAAACGTGGTTTTTTTTTTTTTTGTTTTTGTTTTTTTTTTTTTTTTTTTACCATTTGAGTTCCTGGGTCCAGGTTAGGGGACCCCCGCCTGCTGGATTTGGGTCCCAGTCATCCCTCCCGGTCCTCCCCTCCCCTCCCTTCTGCTCCCCCCCATCCAGGTAAGGTCCAGGAAGGTGTGGCTGCATCTGCCCCGCACAGAACCCCCTGGGTGCGAAAGGCTGGTCTCCCTACTCGAGTCTGACAAACACAGATTTCCTTCTCGAAGACATCAGTATTTATCCACAACGAAAGTGCCTCCAAAAGACAAAGGGGACCTCACATCTCGTGTGTGGGAGGCCAGAGCGGCACCCCGGGACATAAATTCCTCACGGCCCCCGACCCCCGACGTAGGAAAGGCCAGAAGCGATTCACCGGCCGCCCACCGAGAGGCGCAGGGTCGCTGCAGAGAGGGGGACGGGCCTCTGTCCCTGGACACAGTGACTAAGCCCGTACGCCCAAGCCCGAGTTGTTAAACTGCCTTCATAATCTGCCGTGTCAGTGAGGATAATAACGAAGGTGATGCCGGGTGCACGGGGTCAGGCAGGAAGCGGGCGAGTCGCGTTGCCGTGGCAACGGCGTCCCTGGCCAATCCCAGGCCGCGCTCCGGCCTGCGGGGTGTGAACGAATCGCTTCCTCCAGAGGTCGCCCACGGTTTCGAAGGCCATCTCTACGTGAGCATGGCATCTATTTGTGGCCACAGATTGAATGGAATCTGTCAGAGACAGGGACACACGGAGGTACTGGGAGAGAGGAAGAGAGAGGAGAGAACAACAGACAGACAGACAGACTGGGAGACGCATTCCTCTCCCGACAGATTTCGCGGGCCGGGCGGGGTTGCACAGGGTGCTCCCCGCACCAGGCACCCAAGGGCGGGCTCCCGGGGGCGAGCCCCTTGTGCTCTCTGTACAACCTAGGGGCCCCGGCAAACGCTCGCGTCCCCCTGGAGAGAGGGAGGGCCTTTCGTGATGTGGACAAAGGCACCAGATGGGCTACGGCAGGCTGTTCCCACCCGCATTTCCCACTTGCATAAGGAGTGTGAAGGCCCTTAAAATACACTTTAGGCAACAGTGACTTCCCCTGCTTTACCTCCCGCCTTTGCAGCAGGAAGTGAAGGCCAAATTCCCGACAGGTAAATAGAAACGTGCGGTGACTCACAGTCGGTCTTGGGGTCCGCCTGCTCAGGGTTGGCGTGAGGAGCCTGTGGCTTCCGGGAAGTGACAAGAGCTTCTTCATTAGAAGCTCAGCTCTGCCACTCGGGAGAGGCCTCCGATGAGCGACTTCACCCCTCAGGGCCTCAGTTTACTCACCTGTGCATTGGAGGGGGTGGGTATGGTAACCAGCTTCATAAAGGAGGCGGTTGTGAGGGTCCAAAGGGATAAAGTATGCGAAGTGCTTAATTTGCAGTGACTGTGTGTGTGTGCACCTGTGTGTGTGTGTGTGTGTGTGTATACACGCCTGGCATCCCAGGGCTGGTCACTCGTGACCTGTGTGTGGCCAAGGCTGTGTGTACACACGTGTGTGTGACACGTAACCACGGTGGGTGCAGAACCTCGATGACCCGGGGCTGCCTTCAGGCCAAGTCCTGGTCACAGCAGGTGTACAAGGTGCTCTCCAGACACCTGAGTAAATCTGCATTTGCTGAAACTCTTGCTCCTCCAGGCCGACCTGACCCCGTGGCTCCAGGAAGGGTAGTCCCCTTCCTTCCTTCTCTCCCTCCCTCCCTCCCTCCCTCCCTCCTGTGGACTGCAGAGAGTAGTGGCCGTGGAGGAGACAGTCACGTGCTGTGAGAGCTGAGCATAGACGTGTGTTTTAGATGGAGTGGTCAGGACACGCTTTTCCCAGAACCAGCCTTAGGAGGAGCTGATGGTGACCCCTCTAGGCACTGGCTGTGACAATTGCCAGGGGCCTGAGATGGACAGGATTTGGTGTGAGAGAAGGTCCATGTGCCCTCAGAGGCCAAGAGGGTCCAAGGCAAGGTCCAGGGAGGGCCTTGGGCTGTAGGCCCCACCAGGAGTTAAGATCGGAGCACTGGAAAGTTGTCGGGGGCGGGGCGTGCTTAGAGAGGGCAACGCCATGGTCTGGTTCAAGTTTTCAAAAGACCGTCGGCCACTGGTGGTGTGGGGAAGCCAGGACTTTAATGAGAACCACTTAGGAGGTTCCTGGGTGTGTAAGGGTTCTTTATATATTCTTGATTCTAATCCCTTTTTCGCTGTGTATATTAAAGTACTATCTTGTCTGTCTCCTTTCTATGAGATCTTTTTATGATAAACATTCTTAATTTTAAAAGAGTTAAAATTGTCATTCTTTTAATGTACAGTTTTAAAACCTTTCTTGTTTTAAGACACCCTTCCCTGCTCCCATGAAGATGTATATTCTTACTTTCCACGAGCTTTGGCTTTGGAATTTAAGCCTTCGAGCTAGCTGGAGGTGTGTGGAAAGTGCAAGGTCAAGGCCCAGTGTGATTTCTCCCACGCGGAAAGCATTCAGCTCCAGCTCTGTTTACTGAGTGATCCCTATTTCCCTCATCAGCCGATTAGTTAGAAATGGCATGGTGGGCGTACAGAGGGGGCGCAGCCCTGCGGACGTGTTTGGCGTTATCTTGTAAAGTTGAACAGTTACACCGGGCACGCACCGAAGAGAAACTCCCGAAACTTCTACAGAAAACATGCAGGATAACTTTTATAATCGGCGTTGTTAGGAATAGCAAACCCCTGGAAGTAACCCACTGCCCACCAACCGGACAGAGGACAAACAATGGTGGCACATCACACAACGGGGTATCATGCTGTAGTAAGAAAGAATTAACTACAGCCATCCACAACCATATGAATAAATCTTAGCAACTTCAAACACTAAATGAGAACTACGCATTCCAGAAAACTGCGTTCAACAAGAAAACCTTTGGCAAAAGTAAGAAACGACTGAAGAGTTTTAGGAATACATATACATGATAAAACTACGTTATTAGAAAATACCGGCTAAACACAAGTTCCAGGATAAGTGTGCTTCTAAGGAGGAGGGACACACTAGTGGGTGGAAATCGGTGTTAATGCTTTGGCTTTTGTGTTGTGTGGGGGGTGGGGGTGGGGGGGAGCAGTCGGGGTTTATGACACCACGCGTACACGTCAGCGATGCTAGTGAGGAGAAGCTGAGAACCATTTTCCGTGAACCTGACATTGGAGGTAGGGAGAGAGGTAATGCTTAAGTAGCTCTGATTTTCACGGGAAGGAAGGCGGGTGCCATCATGGTAAAAAGCAGCTGAGCAAACTCGATGTAGGTAGGAACTACTAAAACCAATAAAAATTATAGTCCTCTTTTATTTTTCAAAAGAAATCGCTCTCTGAGCTCTAACTGCGTATATAACTCTTTGACTGTTTTTCAAGATTCGAAAAATATCTCCAAAGGGAAATTCACTAAACACAAACCGATCCTCCCTTTTTTAAACCCTAAATTCCAAGACTAATCACAGAGTATCTTTGGGAGAGAGCGAGGAGGAGAGAGGGTGTCTGGGCTGTTTTTCCCTCAGCGGTCTTTCGTGAAGGGCTCTGTAACCTGTCACCATGGAAGGGACAGCTGTCATAGTCATCGGCGATGCACATCAATAGAGGCCACTGTGTCCTCAGCGGGGACCAGAGACCGGTTTCTGAGCTCCTGCATTGTAATTGGTGGCGGGCGGACACAACTAGCAGATCAGAGGTTTCAGCAAGAATAAAAGAAACATGATTTCGAAGGCGTTCAGGGCATGTCACTCCAGAATATGCCACTTCATCATGTTTATCGTTTTGAGCAGAAGCCCTGGAAAACCTCAGCTGCAGAGACGGACTTTCCCCGGACGCCCCTCGTCTGCCTCAAGCCGGACCCTCCGTGGTCATAAACCCCTCCCCACGGATGTCCTTGGCCCTGGAAAAATGGCTCTCAACACAGGAGGGGGAACTAGAAGTCAGCACCACACCCAAAGCTTGTCACAAACTGTCACACCTCCCATCTAGTCCCTTAAGGGCCCCTTCATCTCTCCTGAAGATCATTCGCTCTCCCCTAAGATGGCCACATTCCTTCCCCTCTCGGGATGGTGCCTAGCCTTCCAAATGCCACCGATTTATCGGGCATACACTATTTTTTTGTCCTGTGATGCCCCCATGCACATAATACTAAAAATGAACACATTCCTGTACCTCTTCTGCTGTTAACCTGCCCATCATCATTTTATTCCGTGGACCCGGCTGTCCAGCCTAGGGTAGGGGGAAATCTCTCCTCCCCCACAGCCCGTAAAATATCACCATGTGGCCACGTGGTCCGAAGCTGCGTGCTTTTCGGATGAAAGAACTCCTGCTTAGTGGGGGGAGTGGAAACTCACATTTCTGGTGCACGACCCATGTGCCTGCCCCATGCCTGTTCATGCTCCGGGCTTTGTGTAGGTCGCCTCATTTCAACCTCATGACAAACCCCACCCACGAGACCCGTCCGGCACTGTCCTTGTGTTTACCTCTAGTTTGATTTGTTTCACGCAGGAGATGTTTAAAATTCCTCTTGGGGACACTAATCAAATGATAAACAGATTGAAGTATATTCAAAATATGGCTGAGTAACAAGCAGTAAGCATGAAAGCATACAATATACTGTACGCTTGTATTTTCAAAGCTCAGGGACAGAATGAAGCAAAATGAAGCTATTGTGGCTGCCTCAGGACAGGCGATGGGTCGACTGGGACGGGGAAGGGTCTGTTCTGTATCTTCACTGGGGTGGGAGCTACATAGGTGTTTAAATTTGTCAACATGTATCATGCACTTCATTGAATGAAGTTCCACCTCATTTCAAAAAAGCTTACATCTTAAAATCTTAAGGAAATAGTTTTAAAAAATCTTAACAAAACAGTGCGGGTTCTGAAGACAGGCTAGCAGGTCTTAAACGCTTTCTCCTCCGTATCGGTTTCCTGTGGCTGCTGTAACGAATCATCACAAATTTATTGCCACAGTTCTAGAGGCTGAAGTCTGAAATCCACGTCACTGAGCTGAAATCCGAGTGTCGGCAGGCTGGGCTCCCTCCAGAGGCTCCAGGAGAGAATCCATTCCGTGCCTCACCCAGCTTCTAGGGGCACCTGCAATCCTTGGCTGGTGACCCCAAAAGCCAGCATGGAGCATCTCGCTCCAGCGACCACACTGCCTTCTGCTCTTCCGTCTGTGTTAAATCCACCCCCGCCTTCCTCTTATACACGATCTTACACACGAGGACGCTTGTGACAACACTTGGAATAAATCTGGATAAACCGGGGCAACCTTTCATGTCAGGATTCTTAAATTAATCACATCGGCAGAGTCTCTTTCTCAACATCTGTAGGTTTCAGGGATTAGGACGTGGGTATCTTTGGGGGCGAATATTCAGCCCAACACATGCACCACCTACTAGCTGTGCATCTGTGGGCAAGCTGTGCCCTCACGGGAGCCTCGTTTTAAGAATGGAGACCCTTGCGGTACCTACATCACAGCTATGAGGATTAAATATACAATGCTGAGCGCAGGGCCTGGCACATAGCAAGTGTTCAATAAATAATAGCTGCTATTGTTTTATTATCATTATCACTGTTAGGCACTTTAGTTGTGCCAGGCACCTGGTAAGTGTTTGGAATCCAAGGATGAAAAGACACAGTTCCTGTCCTGGAAGAATCTGTCATCCAGTGGGGACACAGACATGCAAGCAACGTGTTCTAGTCTGCTCGGGCGGCCGTACGCAATGCCACGGATGAGCGACTTAAAAACCCAAGCTGACCTCCTCACAGTTTGGAGAGTGGAAGTCCAAGGTCAAAGTGTCGGCAGGGCTGGTTCCTCCTGAGACCTCTCTCCTCGGCTTGTAGATGGCTGGCTGTCTCCTCCCTGTGAGCTCTCGTGGTGGTCCCTCTGTGTTTGTCTGTGTCCTAATCTTTCAAGGACACCAGTCCTATTGGATTAGGGCCCACCTCAGTGATGTCACTTTACCTTCGTCACCTCTTCAAAGGCCCTATCTCTAAAAACAGCCACAGCGTGAGGTGCCGGGTCAGGACGCCGACATGTGAGTTTTGGGTGGATGCGATTCGGCTGGGAACCCCGACGTATAGCACAGTCGTTCCAAATGAAAGTCCCGTGGGAATGGGGAAGAATGGAGAAGGGACGACGTCTCTTTGTCGGCATGTCTGCTCCTCTGAACGACTTTTCCACGTGAATAAACCATTAACTGAGAACAAAGAGGAAGGACAAGCGGCCATCGGAGCACAGGAGGATGGGGAGCAATGGAGGATGTGGGGTGCCGTGGGTGGGGGCAGCGGGGAAGGACAGGGCAGGGGCGAAGGGGCGGTGAGGAAGGAGGAGGCTCGCTCTTTCTCAGCTCTCTCCCATCCGGGGGAGGGGTGTGGGCACCAGGTCCTGCCCACACCCGACGCCGTCCTGCGTGTGCACAAACCAACAGCCTCAGGCCCTGGAGCCTGGACCGACCTCTCACCCTTGCTTGGGAACCCATCGGCAATGCAGAATCAGGGGCCCACACAGACCCACTGGGTCCCAGACTGGGGATGGAGGCGAGGTAGGGTTGGGGGGAGCAATGGCTGCCTCAACGGGCCCCGCAAGTGATTCTGACGCTCGCTGGGAGCCTGAGGAGTTCGCTGGGCTGAATTCGAGCTGAAGGGCCCTGCACAGAGGCTGGAGAGAGGACCAGCCCCGGTGACACCAGGCTGCGGGTGAAGCCGCGTGATCTGTGGAGCGAGGAGGCCCGCTCCCGTGCGGCGCCCCTGCCCGTGGGAACCTGGGCCCCCGCCTCGTGGGGCGCTCCCCCACCCCCCCCATCCTTCCCCAGAGCCCCTTGTGGACACCACGCACGGCATCGTTGTCCTGCAGTTTCATTTAGCTCCTACTTTAAGAGAACTTGGGGAGAGGCACGACTGGGGAGCAGACACCCCACTTTCCCTCTTCGGAGCCCGTCGATCTCCCAGAGGGCCTTGGTGGTCCCCCCGCAGATCCGCAGCCAAGGCGAGGCTCAGACGTGAGGGGCAGAAGCAGCATGCAGACAGAGCCCGACAGCAGCTTCTGCGTTAAAGCGACCGACAGGGGCTTTTTGTCTAACTCACCGTGTCGCTTTGCTGGGTGGGGGCTGTTGCAACAAAGCGCCACAGACCAGGAGGCTTAAGACAGCGGAAATGTGTTGCCTCACCATCTGGAGGCCGGAAATCCAAGGGCCAGGTGGCGGCAGGGTTGGTTCTTCCTTGGAGGCTCTGAGGAAGCCCCGTTCCTCATCTTCTCCTAGTTTCTGGTGGTCGCCAGCAACCCTGGGTTTTCCTGGGTTTATGGAGCGTCGCGCCCACCACGGGGCACCCTCCCCGTGCCGCTCCGAGTGGCCCCTGTCCCAAGTTCCCTCTTCGACAGTCATTGGAGCAGGCCTCGCCCTGACCTCATCTTAACTCAACAGCCTCTGCAAATACAGTCACATTTCACGGAACGGTGTTAGGACAGCAACATATTTTTTTTGGGGGGGTGGGGTGGGGTGGGGGGACACAGATCAGCCCACCACACTGACCACTGACCCAGCAGTGCTGTGGACGTTGGCACGTCTTTGAGACCCTTTGCTGCGTACCAGCCGGCAGGTGGGCGACGACTGGTCAGCTGCGAGGTTTCTCAGAAAGTGTTTGTCCCCCTTCTTCCTCCCCCACCCCCCACCGAGGAAGGGGGCGTCCCATAGGAGCCAACAGCTGGATTCTCAGCAGGGTAAGGAGAGTGGAGAAAATGAGGAAATGTCTTAGGTCGTTTTCTGGAACCAGCGAGTGCCCATTTAGAGCCATTTAATTGAAAAAAGAAAAAGGAGAAGCAGCAACTTAGATCTTTACGACTTTTTTTTTTTGCCTGAAGGCAATTTAATAAAATGAGGGGTGGGTGGGAGCAAGGATGAGGGTGGTCTGAAAATAAAAGCCTTCACCGGCTCTGCTCTGCGTCTGGACAAAAAAAAAAAAAAAAAAAAAAAAAAAAAAAAAAAAAAAAAACCCGCCCTGGAAGGAAGTGGGACGTGTTTAATGATGTGTTTGTTAGTGTGCGAGTTCCCTGTGACTGTTTGGGGCCCGCTCTTTAAAAAGATGCTTTTAGGGGGAAAAAAAAACTGCTGGGCTGGGGGAAGAGTATGAGCTCATGAGCTCAGCCAAACCACTGCTCACACTTTGTAAACTGCACCCTGCTCCGCTCTGGCTGAAGTGACAGAGAAATGGGTGACCTCACTTCCCATAAGCAGTATGTTGCACAACCCCGGAGGGAAGAAAGAGATCTGGTCTTGGGGTGTTGGGTCTTGGGGCCCCTTCTAGAGTGTTCTGTGCCTCCGTCTGCCTGAACACTGTTTGCTTCCTTCAGTAGACTGGGCGACTGACCGACTGCTGGCTCAAAGTAGGGGCTCGTCCTTAGCACTGCCCTTGGGAGTTGACCTTCGTTCCTGTAACCCAGGGGTCCTCACCCCCCAGGCGTGGGCTGGTACTGGTCCCCGGCCTGTTAGGAACCGGGCTGCATGGCAGGGGTGAGGGGTGGGCCAGTGAGCAAAGCTTCATCTGTATCTGCAGCCGCTCCCCAGCGCCAGCATCACCGCCTCAGCTCTGCCTCAGATCATCAGGCATTGGATTCTCATAGGAGCACCGGTCTCTGGTGCCACAAAGTTTGGGGACCACTGCTTTAATCCAAAGTTCTCTTTAAGAATATAAATATCCCTGGGAACATATCTGGGCAGGCCTTGCAAACAGGGCCCCACAGAGAGTCTGCAACAGTCGTATTTCTCTTGGCTCCCCTCCAAGCCTACACGCTGCCGAGCACGTTGTGTCTCGTGGCTTAAGCACTCTGGCCACCCCGATCAGGCCTGGTTTGTGGCCACTAAGCTGGCCTGGCACAATAACTCTTCTTAAGGGCCATGGTGGCCTGAATAAGGTCCCTCCCCACAAAGATGTGCGAATCCCTTGAACCTGCAAAGATGTTACCTTCTATGACCAAAGGGACTTTGTAAATGGGGTTAAGAATCTTGAGATGGGACATTATCCTGGATCATCCAGGGGGTCCCTAAATGCCATCACAAGGGTCATAAAAGATAGAGGGAGAGTTGACACAGAGAGAAGGCCATGAGATGGCAGAAGCAAGATGCTACGCTGCTGGCTTAGAAGACCGGGGGGGGGGGGACCATAATCCAAGGAATACAGAGGGATGCAGCTCTAGACACTGGTAAAAGCCCCGAGGCAGGGAGCCGCCCCACAAAACGCACCTGGGACTGCTGGCCTCGAGAACGGTGAGCGGATAAATTGCTTTTGTCTTTAGCTCCCAAGTTTATGGCCATTTTTAACAGCAGCTAGAGGAACCTGATACAGCACACCAGGCGATTTCTTTGTGAAGCAATGAGGCCGCCATCGCTGATGGCAATCGGAGGCCAGATCGCTCCTCCGAGCGCGTCCGTAGGGAGATGGTGGCTCTGGGCAGCAGGTCACACGGGAGAATTTCTGAACCCCGAAAGCTCTGCCATGATTGAGTCCCGCGTGCTGGGCGGCTTAAAGGACAGCTTTTTTTCTTCACAGTTCTGGAGGCTGGACGCTGCTTCCTCCTGAGGCCTCTCTCCTGGGCTGGTAGACGGGCGTCTCGTCTCTGCGTCTCACCTGGTCATCCCTATGTGCCTGTGGGCGTCCTAGTCTCCTCGTCTGATGAGGACACAGTCCTATCAGTTTAGGGCCCATGCGAATGGCCTTCGTCACCCCTTTCAAAGCCCCACCTGCAAGTATGGTCACATTCTGAGGTCCTGGGGGTCAGGGCTTCGACATACAAATTTGAGGGGGATGTAGCTCAGCCCACAGTGACTACGTTGTGTATTGACATTGCCTGCATATCTATTTTTAGACAAACGCCTGCTTTGAATCAGAGATCTTACGGCCATAGCAGGTAGCGCCTACGGCTTTGGGCCTCGCGGGCAGTCGCTCCCCATGGGAAGGACCCAGCTGGGCACGCTCCAGCTCCTGGATGCTCTGAGCAGGGTGTCCTGCCTTCCACGTGGACGGCCTGGCCATTCGGACATGTCTCTTCTTTATACATAGCAAGCCACACTCAGCCGTCCAACGATGCATCAGCCTGTGCCAGAAAGCCGGCCAGACAGACAGCGAGCCCACCCCACACACTGAAATCAAAACTCACCAGTTTTCCAGTGTGTGACAAAGGAGAGGGGCATTTAATTTTGAAAGGAGCTGAGCCAGCTTTCTTATGGGTCTTTCCTGCTGGAACAGCACCCTCCCTGGTAAGCTCCCTGGGGTAGTCTTCCTCCTTATCTGTCCATTGGCATTTCGTATCGGATGATTCCCATTTTCGGGGGCCATCCTGTGTACTGGAGCACGTTGGCAGCGTTCCTGTCCCTACCCAGTAGACGCCAGTGGCATCCCTGCCCCATTTCTGCCAGGCCCGAATATCTCCAGACACCGCAGTGGCCCCTGGGGAGAAAATCACCCCCAGCTGAGAAGGATTGGTTTACTTAACCCACAGAGAAAACCAGGATGGATGTCCTGGTGCCCTGGCTTTGCCTTTTTGGTTAAGAGGACAGTGGGCCGTAAGTGGTGCTTGGATCATGTCTTAAATGTTTGAGGTGGACGGAAAAACTATCAGAGACGCTCCGGCCGCTGTCAGCGGTGCGTGAGGCGACAGGAGGCCGGCCTCTCCGGCTGCTGAGTCGGGGAGCTCCCCCATGGGCCTCCCAGGTGCAAACGGGTCGCTTGGAGACCACCTTGGCCCCTCCCACGATGCCACGTAGGAAGGGCACCTGCCCACCCCTGTAAACTTCGCTGGCTGCACCCTTTCTTCCTGTCCTCCAGCCATGCGCACCCGCGGCTGCTCCTTGAACCCCCGAACCCTCCCTTGGGGCGTGCGTCTGGCGCTTCACGCGCGCACACAGCTCACTCCTGTGATTTTGCTTTTCCGGCCCTTTCTCATCGCTGAGTCTTAGCGTGGCTGTTGCTTGCCCGCCCATCGAAAACCGCCCAGGCCTCTTCAGCACGTCGCTTCTGGTTATTGTCTTCACAGCACGCGCCCTGATCTTCGGATAGGGATGTGGAGGGACCGCCCCCCGCCCCCCGCCCTCCATCGCACCCCCCTCATTCCTGAGCGCCGGGGAGGTGTTTTCCCGGGTTCCCTGCGGTCTGCGTTGCGCTGTGTTATTTCGGTGCGGGGCTCCAACCTTGCCTGCCTTCCGTGACCGTGTCCTTTGTGGGAGTGTGTCTCCCGTGACGGACCTCACGACCTCCCGAAGAAATCTCATTCTTTAAAGGAGGGCGGGGAAAGAGTAGGGGGAGGGGTGGTGAACAGAGCCGAGGTGAAGGTCACTGCGCCCGATTCTTCTTCCTGTGCCGCTCAGAACCTGTGGCCGCGGCTGCTGCGGTGTGGTACCCAGCCAGCCTTGCATCTCAGGTGGTGGGAATGAAAGCCGGCCCCGCCCCACACGCTTTGCATTGTCCTGTGTTACACGGGGGCTCCCCCAGCCCTGGCCAAGAGACCCTCCTGATCAGATGTCCTGGAAACTGGTGGTAATTGAGTTTTTACCCATCTTTCTCTCTTGCCCCAAGGGCACGTCGATTGGCGTGGTCCAGAAGTGTGAAGTGAGAGTAAAACCAACCAGGGTGTGTTAACATCACTTGGGATTAGCCCCAATTAAGAAATTGAGGGCTCACGGGTCAGCTGTGGCTACAAAATGAACCCCAGGTCCTGCCATGTTATTAAAAAGATTTTGGATGCTGCAAAAAAAAAAAAAAAAAAAAAAAAAAAATTCAGAATGGCCTGCATATGAAAAGCACATGGCAGACTTTTTATTTGTAAAGTTCCTCTGACAATTTGGTCTGTGTTTGATTCAATCAATCCTCTACACTGTTCCAAAACCCATCCAGGTGCATCGAAGAGAGAAAGGAGACTATTTCAGGACAAGGAATAAGAGGTTCAGGACAAATCTAGTTAAAATGATTATATTTAATGGGATTATCTTTGGAATGTCATGACTGGCCACTCACCTGGCCTATTCACACATTCTGAAATGTGTGATGTGCCTTAAAAGCCTGAGGCTACATAGGATATGGGCGTTTATTACCTTCGCATTCATGCCAGAGACTTTGGAAAATGAAGTTCTCAAAAGACCTTGTTTCTCGTGGCAACAATAAAAGATCTTTATTTTTAGTTAAACCTCAAAGGACAAGATACTTTTGAGGTTTGTGGTTGGGGCAGTTTGCTGTTATTAACGGGCACACATGAAGTCTTTTATTATGCTTAACAATGCTTTATAAGAGTTATCAAAAATTATCTAACAAACAAAACATTTAAAAACAGTCTTGCCGCGCGGTTGAAAATGAAGCAGAGCCGTCTCTAGATTAGGGTTAATTATATGGCCATACGAAGGGCCATGTGTCTTTGAACACTCCGTGGTTGGCCATTTATTACACAAGAACAAAGGGTTTGCGCGTTAACTTATGCAACGATTACGGCGACTTAAAACAAATCTCAGGAGCCATCAAATTTCTACAGTTAGGACGTTTTCCCCAGGAAGGAGGGCTGCACCTGCCCCCTGCCAAGACTGTCCATTACACGCTGCAGGAAAACCACCTCGCTCTGTTGGAACAGGCCAGGTCTGGATGAAGGAGGATTTAGGTCTGGCCATGTGTTAGCTTTGAAGGACGCTAACTTGGTTATTACTGGAGTCGCAGAGTTGGTAAGATCAAAAATGAGCAGAGGGAAGCCTCAGGCCTCAGGCATGGCTCCACTGTGCTCCCAGGGAATGCTGTGTGTGTGTGTGTGTGTGTGCGTGTGTGTGTGCGTGCGTGTGTGTGTGTGTGTGTTAAAGCACTTGTAACGCAAACTTTGCCCCGTGCCAAGGTGACCACATCTACTTCCGGAACTTTCTCATCTTCCCAAACCCCAGCTCCGGCATTCACCACGCCACCTTCTGTCTCTACGACTCTGACAATCCTCAGGACAGGGTTAGACCTTCTGTGACCGGCTTATTTCACTTGGCATGATGTCCTCAGGGCTCATCCGTGTTGTAGCACGTGTTCAGAGTTCTACCCCTTTTTAATGCGAGATAATATTTCATTGAGCGTAGATACCACATTTGGCTTATCTACTCATCTGTCAATAAACATTTGGTGAAAACAAAACTTTTTGTATTATTATCCTATATATGGACAAGGCTTGTTCTAAAGAGCGTTATGTAACTTACTGAAGAATTTGCCCAATCTCTTTAATCCGATGGAAAAACAGACGATGAAAGACAGGAGAGTCAGTGGGCAAATAGCACGTATTCAGATAAAACCAAATATGTAAACACTGGTGTCAGTTTCCCCCCAGTTATTTTTGTTCTGGAAGAATATTCAAGGTACAAAGTCTACATTTCAAAAATAGTATTTATGAGTCTAATCATATTAACTCAACAGGGAGTATAAATGACAAAAGAGCCTCTATGAGTCATTCCTTGGATTCTAAAAGGAATTAGTTTCAGACAAGAGTTTTCTCTTCTTTGAGGTTTGTTTTAAGAAATTCCAAAGGCAAACAGTAAAATACCAAAATGCCTGAAGCCTCAGATCTCAACGCAGCCCTTCAAAATAGCAGCCCCAAGCCAGAAGTCAGCGGCGGGCCCTGGGCTGGAGGGGACTTCTTCCCTCGGGCAGTTCAGGCTTGCCAGCCCTCTGCTGGGTCCTGTGGGTCATGCTCAAGTCTCCATCCCATATAAGAAACCTTGATGTTGATGGAGAGGCTGGCCTGGGGATTGGTGGAGAAGGAAGTGTGAGAAAGGAGACAGAAGGATCTAAAAGCCATAATCATTTTGGAAAATAAATCCCATCCAGTAGCACCAAGTTGATTTATTGATCTTTTTGTTTCTAGTTATCAGCTTAAATGTAGGGCATCAGGGCCTTGTAGCCGATTTATATCACGTGTGCCACTGGCTGGGCCGGTGTTGGCTGCTGGGCCTGACTGCCAGGCTCCCCCTCTTGGCCTTCCCCAGGGCGATTTAGGATGTGGGGGGGGGGTGCGGAGGGGAGTGGGACTTCTCCCACAGGGACCACTGGGTGCCATCACAAGTCTCCTCGTTTTTTTATGATGTGACTGACCGCATTGGCTCATCTTTACTCACCCCTTGGCCTAGGGTGCTAGACCTCTCCAAGCCCATGCCTGTACCACCACAAGCACCCCAGTAAATCAGGGTGGATCGCTATCAGGTTCTCCAGAACCTGCATCGAGAGAACAAGTGGGCCTGGGAGGCTTCCGTATAATAAACCTGCGGGGGCTGAGTGTGCTGCTCACTAGCTCCTTCTCTTTCCATGGTCATGAAAGTTTAGTGATCAGATAAGTTAGGGAAACGCTGGGTTAACTGATGATAAATACACACATTTACTTTAGGAGTTATCAGAAATTTAACGTGCATTGAGAATCTCCAGGAGACGGATAAGGGATGACCCATTTTCCAAATGTATTTAGTCATCGAACCCTCTTATCAAGGAAGAATATCCCTGGATTTAGTGCCTTCGGAACACACTTAAGAAAAGTCCAATTTAGACACCTGCTAAATTCAGTAATTTAATACCGTGTCCAACACAGTATCAATAGTGCTTCTGGGACCACATATTAAATGAGCCCGTAGCACGAGGCTCTTTCCCAGCCCACGCCCGGGGTGCCACACTCAGTAACGCCAGCCTGGTTTTGGTCTTTCAGTACTGAGAAAGGGAAAGCGAGGGAAAGGGCGAAAACGGCAGGATTTTCAATAAAAAATTTCAAGAACTACTGTCGCACACACAAAAAAAAAAAACAAAAAAAAACAAAAAAAGGCAGAAGGGAGGCAGCGTTTGTCTGGGGAGAAGAGAGAGTGAGAATTTCAAAGAACTGAAATGCGAGATCCAGAGAGAAGGATGAAGAAGGAAGTCAAAAAGAAGGTTCGCTGTGCGTTGGCATGGAATCTTCAGCTTGCTTTTTCGAGAGACTCGATTTGCTTTTCGTTTGATTCTTGGTCTGCTGGGTTGTTTGGATTTTGAATCGGACACCAGGCCGCGGCTGGCTTCGGGGTGTCAGCAGAGTGAGCCGCCTCGCTGCAGGCTTTACCGGTGACAGCTGTAACCATTCACGACAGTTCTCACGGGCATCGACCCAGCGGCAGGTCGGCTCACTGGCTCTCCCCAAAAGGATCCTGGAGTTGGAACCGTGGCTCTGGGTACTGACACCTGGGTTGATCAGCTTCACAAGATGGCTTCACTTGGGTTGAGTTGAATGTCATCTCAAGACTCAAGTCTCTAAACCACGGAGAAGAACAGGCCAAGGAAAGCAAACCCAGACAATTCTGAAGACCGCAAGGTGAACTTTTATTTCTGGCAGGTAAACCTGACTGGCCTCCTCCCATTTCAGCCCAGTTACCTCCGGGCAGTAACACCTCCAGGGGGTCAAAACAGGCCCCAACCTGCATCGAAGTCAACGCCCCTGTCCCCGGGGGAAATTGGTGTGATGTGCAGACTGGCTCCCTGGCCATCCTTTAATTCCAAGGGCAAGTCCATATTTAGGGGTTCTGTCTAGCTTTATGAAATCACGTCACTACGCTTTGTTTCCTGCTAGTAATTTCTGCCAGGAGCATCTGCACAGGTGACCTCAAAGCCTGCTTTGAAATCAATCTCCAAAGCACAGAAACATTCTTTCTGCACGGTTTTCCTTCAAGGGACTTTTACAAATTAAGAATCTGATAAGCACAACTGATGACCAAGCATAATGAGCTGACGACCTGGAGAGCTTGGATTTGCTCTGACAAAGCCTCTTTGAGCTTGGTGGAAAACCAGAATCCCGTCTTTTGTTTTTGTTTGTTTTTGTTTGTCTCAAGGCTTTTCTGTTGAAGGCTTTGATTTAAGTCTGGAAAGGACTGAAATTTGCCGGAAGGTTCTATAGTTTGAGGCTTCTGCCTTTGGTAGACTGCCGGGCAGGCAGGGTTGGGGAGGTGGGGGTGGGTGGGGGGGGGTGTGGGGGGGTGGTGCTTAAGCTGAAATGATTATTTGGCCACCCTGGGGAGCGCCTGGGTGACGGCAGAAGCCAAGGATATTTTTGGAAGCGATTTGTGTATGATGTATCTTTCAATATTTTAATTTATTTTTAAAATTAGAATGGGTTAAAAAATTGGGGGGGGGCATGCAGGAGGAAGAGTATTGCAGAGAAGCTTGACCAGGTAACCCTGGGACCCCCAGTTTGGCTTTGACTGGGCTGGGTTGTGGGTCCTGGCCAAGGCAGGTGTATTCCTATGCTCTTGGCCTTTTACGTGGGCAGCAAGTGTTATCAGACAGGCTCTTCCTTCATGGTTTATTCCTTTGTTCATTCCTGTCACACGTTCCCTGGTGGACGATGAGGTCGTTGGCCTTGTTCAGGGCCTCACAGGGGAGTTTTTTGAGAGGTGCCCTCTTGGGCCCCTCCACTCCGAGTGGCTGATGACCAGCATGGAGCAAGCTCTTCAGAGACGAACCACGACCTTCTTTTGCAGGTAAGACGTGGCTGGGGAGAAAAATCAACCAGTGTAGAAAAGTTTTATTGGGGAAAACAAAGAGTTTCCTGCCCATCGCAATCTGGCTCCACACAAATACCATTTGAAATGGAGTTTTCAGCTACGTCTGTTTTCCGTCGTGATGGTAATCACCGCCAGGTTGCTAAGTGGTACATGCACAGCACTTTAGAAAAATGCCCCATTTTGGCAAACTCTCTAGGCTTTCTGTCGTGAGAAATGAAGGTGCTCATCCTTTCTTCCGTCTTGTCAGTATAGTCATTATCCTACTTTGTTTTCTCAACTGGTTGACTTGTAAATAACAGAGTTGTGGCCTCTCCAGCAGTGTTCCTCAGGCCCTGGCTTTGAAAGATAAAGGTATTAGTGCCCGGCTTCCCCCACCACCCCCCTCCCCCAGCCTCCTCCCACCCCCTCCTGCACCCTAAGGATCAGCCCGGTTTGGGAACCCACGTTAACTCTCACTGGCTCCCCTCTCTCCCAAAGAAGTTAATTAGACATCACCACTTCTCTTCAGAATTCCCAGCTTTGAGCCAAAAGGCCTGGAATATACTTTTTCAGCAGATAGCTCTGGCATATGCGGTAGGGCGAAACACATTCTAAACCCTATAAAGGTGACATGAAATAGCAGTTCTTTCTAGTCTGTTCAATGACAACACTAACACAGAAAGTTAAAGTGGGGTTACAGTTTTGCAGCCAACCCTACAGAAAAACAGATTATGCTCAAAGGTATCACTAGGAGCTAGGATTTATTTATTCCATACCTATTTACTGAGCTAGCTCTTAGTTTATATAACGTTTTTCTTTTTTTATTGACTTTTTTTTTTTTTTACTTTTTCAGGTGCTTTTACATATTTCTAATTCCAGGGGTATTTTTTTTTTTCCGTGTACTGTTTCAAGAAAAAGAAGGTCTTTCTTTATAAATGGTTGCAACAGGCCTGGTCTGTGAGGAGGAGTGCTCATGATACCTCTGGTGAGGAAGCAGAAAGCTTTTTATTTCTTTCTGATTTACATAAAAATAGGTGAGGATGAGATAGGGTTAGCTCTAATTTAAGGAGGTGTTGGTTTGGTTAACATAGGTTCATTTATCTCCC
>CM053507.1:2398827-2455978 GCA_028627145.1 Eidolon dupreanum
GTGAGGCAGTGGATGGTTATCCGGGGCACGGAAGGGTGCTGTGGCAGCAAAGGTCACTAGGACGTGCAGAGAGCTGGCGAGGAGCCTGGAGGTGGCGCGCCCACTATCAGGGGCAGTGGCTGGGGACCCGGGACCCTCTTCGCTTATGGGATGTAATGAATCGCACTTAGATAAGGGAGGGGGGTAAGGATGGGGGCGGCGTGGACTCACAGGAGCCCTCCCCGCGTGCTGGAGCCAGCTTCTGTCCGGTGCCACCAGCCAAAGATGGGCCTCTGGGGGACTGGGAGTTTAGACTTCGTATGCAAATGCATTGTTCTCCTTTGTACCTGAAACTCCCAGAGGTAAATTACCTGCTGAGGCAATCGTGGATTCCTCTGAGGCAATCAGCTATCTCAAAGTCCACGCAAGCCCACGCTGGACTCAGAGAGGTGACTCACAGCAATCTGAGATCAACTTTGGGAGCTGGTTTCTTCCCGAAACACCAGCCCTGCGCCCTTGATGACCGGTCAGGTGCAGGGCTGGGCTCCGCCCGGCGTTGGCCAGGCTGTTGGTGAGTTGACCTTTGTACCTGAAGATCCTCGGGAGAAGGGAAGGGAGCGCCGAGGCTGCTTCCTGGCCCCGGGTCTGCAAACCAAGTAATTTAGTGCAGGTAGCATGTGTCCTCCAGAGATGCCACGGGCTTCCCTCCACAGGTGAAGCTGAGGCCAGAGAGGCAGATGGCCTCGCTCATTCTACAGGTGGCCCGTGGCATCCTCAGGTCAACGGTCACTTCTAACTGACCCCAAAAGATTCTAGATCCCCAGGCCTGGGTCTGGCTCTGTAGAGCACATGTTCAAAAGGGAGTGTCTGCTGACTCATAAGTCATTAAGTACCAAAGCCACAGAGGGCCAGGGCCAGGTGACACTCCTGTTTGATTACCACATGCTTCCCTACTCTGCCCCATGCAAATGAAAGGCCAGGCCCAGGTGGGCCTGAGTGACACATGCCTTGCTGCTTTTACTAAGGAGGGGGAGGAAGGGCTGGCTCTGGGAAAAGCTGCACACAGGGTCACCAAGGCTTTCTTCTCATTTCTCCACGGGGCTCAGGGGCTACTCAGTCCTTATGTCGGTGGCAGCCCTGGGCGGAGCTGGAGCTCAGCCACTTGGAGACCAGCATCACACATTCCAAAAAACTTAACGGGCAAGGACACCCTGAACTTGGGAAACAGAAGTACAGGTGTGAGGGGGGTCGTTCGGCAAGTACCACGTAACCCTAAAACCTGGCCTCAGCCCCAGTCAGGGAAGCTCAGGCTCTCAACGCTCTACATACACATTCAGGGGTGCTAAGGTCCCCTTAACAATTCAAGGGGGGAATGTGGGGGCCCATGCACCTGTCCAGAGATCCAGGTAAAGATGGCAGCACAGTGGGAGGGGGTTTGGCGTTGTGGTTAATTGCATAAGCCCTGGAGGCAACTCACCATGGTTCTCAGCCAAGCTCTGGCACATACAGACTTGTGTGTGCACAGATCTGTGCAAAACATGTACGTTGAGCTGCTGCGTATGTGCCAAGGATTTTCTGGGCCAGAGATCGCACGGGAATAAGACAAAGTCCTTGCCTCCATGCTTAGGCTTTAGTGGATTAAGGCTAAATAAACGGTGGTTGTTTTGATCATTTCTGTTATTAGCAGTTGGCTTCAGAATTTAAGTACTACGCCCACTTTTACATCTACTTATGGCTGGTTGCCCGTCACCATTGTCCTCTGGAGGGGAAAAGCCTCCTGCTGACCTTCATTAAGACACTGAAAAAAGTCTTAGTTAGTGCTCTGCTATCATAATTTTCTTTTTTTACTAATATCTTAAGTTAATTTGAGCCCTCATCTTCTCATTTCCACTGAGGAACTTTCACTCCTTTTCCCCAGTATGTAGCTTGGTCCTCTGTGAACTCTTTCTGAACTGATTTTATGAGCAAATTGTTCTTGTTTGTCAAGAAACGATAAGGAGACCCGAAACGAGACCCGCGTAGGCAGCAGGCCTGGGTCACTGAGGCACAGAATAAACGCTCTTTAGGGTCACAAGGATCCGCTCAGAATCTGCATTCTGGTTCCACTCCCCACCCCGCCCCCTCCCGCTCTGGTGAGCGTGGTTGCCAGGGGAGCAAGTCCGAGGTCCCAATGTCGAGCATGGGTCCACTGTCCCCAGAAGATCTGGAAGCTTCAGAAGCCAGCAGGGGAGGGGTGGGTGCCACGAGATGCTGGCCGGTCTGGTCCTGCAGACTGGTGCAGGCAAGGCCCGCACGACGCAGGGTGGCGGCTGGCACGGAGGACTTGGCCCCGCTTCTGCTGACGTCGGCAGCCGGGAGCGGGCCGCTGGCGGGTGCTGACTGCGCTGGCTGTTTACTGCACGGCTTTTTAACAGCTGCACTTCCAGTAAGACCTGAGATCACGCCATGACACCCTCATTTACAGCACCGAGCGTGTCACTCGGGTGGCCTGTGGGCCAAGAAAGGGAGAGTCCGGGAAAGGCGAGATCAGCTGGGAGCTGGTAGATCGCCCGATGTGAAGAGCGAGCCTGGGGTAAACCAGATGTCCGCATCGGCACTGCCCAGGGACACAGGGTGGCCCGCGCTTCGGAAGGGTTGATTCGAGCAGAATTTCTTTTTGAGAAAGTCTGAGTAGCCAAGGGACCTTGGTCTGGGAATAGGAGCTGGCCTCAGAGGGACGTGGACCAATCGTTTCCCCTCTTGGAGCCTGCGTTTCCGTACCTGTACAGTACAGGTGTTCAGCTACCGACGGCGCGGTGGGCAGCAGCGCAGCCCGGCGTCAGGCACGGGCGCCGCTGTGCCCCTCATCTACCGGGCTGAGACCGGGGGAGAGGCCTTGCCCCGGGGAGGCGCAGCCTTCTCGTGTTACACGGAGACACTTCTGTCCCTGGGACCTCTCAGGACTGTTTGGAGGGTCGTGTGCGGTCCCGGCACATGGGACGGTCCCCAGGGCCGCAGGTGCCTGGGGGCGGGGCTCCACGCGCAGCAGCGCTTACCAGCGTCAGCGCCGCGAACGGCGTTGGTGGACAGAGCCCTGAGGCGCCTTCCAGCGGGAACGGTCCCTTACCTGCGGTCTAAGAAAAGGCCGCTGACCCTCTTCTGGTATTCTGTTGGAAGTCACCAAAACCTCTATTTCCGGCTCACTAAGATTCCTAACATGTAGTCATTTTTTATTTAAAACCGTCTCCCTACGACAAAGATCAAGCTATTCTCATAACAATAGATTCCTCTTTACGGGGTACTGTACCCTCGACAACACCTGGACAAAGTGTATGGTCTCATTTGGATTGTCCCAACAGCTCCATAAGGAAGGACAGTATTACCTGTGAGTCACGGGTGAGGAAACCGAGGCTCAGAGATTGTCCAAGGTCACATGACTGATAAGGGACAGAGGGAGGACTAAAACTCACGTCCTCTGGTTCCCAATCTAGTGCCTTTCTAAGGCAAAACAGTATGGTAGGTGCGAAGAAACAAAGCAAAGCTCAAAAGGGTTCATGATCTGTCTTTCCGCCTTTGCGATGGTTGGTCGTTTGAGAAGCGGTGGACCCACACCGTCTGGATGTGCTGCCTGCGGTGTGTGCACTTCGCCCCATGCAGGGGACAGGCTCCAGGAAGCCCGTCACCCTTTCCACGTGCCCTCCTCTAGGAAGACCTCCCTGAGCCTGGCGTCAGCGGGTCCTGCTTCACGGGTCAGCATTTCATGCCTTTCTGGGCCAAGCTCGCTGAGCCCTTGAGAAGACAAGAAATTTACGTTGAAGCTGAGGAATGACCAAATCCAGTTCTCCCGGGAGACAGGGGGGACAAATCGGAGCTCAGCAGATGGAAGGGATCAATTTTGTTTTTAGAGGCATTCGTGAGGAATGGAGTAGATCTTGAAAACAACACACACAGTGAGTTTTACTGGAAGTTACCAGGCAAAATAGGCAGGGCAGAGGCCACGTGAGAGCGTGGCCGGTGGCGCCCAGCGCTTTGCCAAGTGTGCCGCCACGCCCTCTCGTGCAGATGCGGGGCCCTGGGAGGGACGAAGCTGCCGGGGCAAGTCTCATCAGGCTGCAGGCCCCTTCCCGGACGCGGCTGGCACCCCAGACCTGACACGCCTCCCCACTCACACGTAGGCAGCTTGTTTCGGCTCTTGTTGGGGCTCAGAAATCCTTTAATCTCCCAGGATCGTTTTAATAGATCGACCTCTATTTTTATTCTTGGCAAAGTGAATCGGAGGCTTGGCTGAGTCCCTGGACTTGTGGAGACCTGTTTCCAGCACTAAATTCCTTGCAGCTTCCAGCCGGTTAAGGACAGAGCTGAGAGAGCGAACGGGAAGCACCAGCAGTCTGGGGCCTGCTCTTAACCGTGGCGTGGGGCGCGTAGTAGGCGTTCAGAAAACATCTGTTGAAAACCAACATCGAGGGGTCCTGGCAGTTCCAGGCAGTTCTCTGCCCCTGCTGCGGCGGGCGGGACGCAAGGCAATGGCCACCAGCAGGTTATTTTCTGCATTGATGAGCCCGCTGCTCATAATTTTCCCAACGCGAAATGTTTGTAGATGCGTTCAAATGCAGTGGAAATTTCTAGGCTTCGAGCAAGCTTGAGAACCTTCCTTTTCCTTTCCCATATGTGGTTTACCTGTCACGTTCTCTCTGAGGGGATTCCAGGGCACGTGGGTGTTCTGTCGAGCCCATGGGTACTTTTGATGCTTACTGAAATTCATTCTGGACCTTGGAGAAATGGGACTTGGGTTGTTCTGGATGCCATGGCCTGGGAGCTAGAGAGTTCCGGAAACCAGCAGGACTGCTTTGTGCTGGTGCCACTCCGTGCGAAGCTGTCAGCGCCCGCATCGTCCTGAAGACTGGACGGTTTGGCCGTTCGGCAGGGTGACAGGGACGGTGTGATCCGAGCGGAGCTGCACACTCCAGGGGTCTGAGAAAAATGGTCTCAAAACAGGAGTTGGCCATAGCTGTGGTCCAACACAGAGGCCCACCGGGTCCCCTGTCTGCTCACACAGCCGTGTGGATTGTGCTGAGGCCATGACTCACATACCCTTCTGAAGGCAACTGCTCAGCCCATGGCTAGGCTGAGGGGAGCAACTCTACTCTGTCCCTTATTCATGGATGACCGTATCATATTAGTCAGAGTTTTCTAGAGAAACGAACTGCGGAAGCTGGGAAGTTCCAAGATTTGCTGTCGGCCAGCTGGAGACCAGGAACGGCCTATGTTTCAATCCAAATCTGAGACTGGAAAAAGCCAACATCCCATGGGGCTCATGCATTCTGGAAGGAGGAGCTCCATTTTGTCAGACATTGTGTTCAATTCAGGCTTTCAACTGATTGGGTGAGGCCCACCCACATGAGGGAGAGCAGTCTGCTTTACTCAGTCTACTGATTTAAATGTTAATGTCATCCAAAAACGCCTCGAATAATGACCACTCTGGACACCCTGTGGCCCAGTCAGGTTGACACATAAAAGTAATCAGCATGAGGGGCTACACTTCAATTCCTATCTTTGGAGAGATGGAACTTGCTTGGGGGTCAAACCAAGGGCATCTGCTTTGTGGTGAGTGATGAGTGGTGACCTATGAGGGGCCGTAGGATAAAAGCCCTAAACAGGGACCATAGCAATTAGCTAGGAAGGTCATGTTCTCTCTCCCGGAGACATGGAACCAGTCGGTTGTTACTGAGAGGAGAAGCAAGGAGATACCCAGGGAGAGGCAGAGACCTGATAGTAGGGGACCGGTGCCCATAGGAGCACCACAGTGAAGACCCAAGGACACCTGGTGCCAGTGGGCGAGAAGACGACGTGGAACTCAGAGCCACCTTCCGTCCTGAGCAACCTTCCAGGTTCATCGTCTGTGGGTCCAGCAACACCTTAGATTGTGTTCCCTCTATATTCCTTATTACCGGGTGGGTCCTTAAATAAATCATACAACCCCAGTTCTTAAGATGACCTCAATGAGTCTGTTCCTTACCGTAAAATGAAATGCATCATTTGATCTACCACACGTGACAAACTAATGCCAGTGACATTATTCTACTCTATTTTTTGGAATGATTGGGGTCCAAGGTCAAGGAAGACTCAGTCAAATGCTTTCTGTTCCATTTCCTTACTTTGTTCGTTGGGTAAGTGACACACGGAGAGAAGAGAAAGACAGGGAGAAGGAGACAGCAGAATAGAGCTGGGGACCTTGTCCTTGTGTCGATATGTCACCCACAGATTTTGTGGGATGGGGAAATGTGAGGTCAATGGCTGTTTTCCAAGTCATTTTCCCCTCTGTTCACCATTGTAGACTTGTCGGACCACTCAACTCACTAATCCAGTCATTGGTGTTCAACACAGTACTTATGCATCTCCCCTGATGGAGGGAAGAAATGAGGAAAAAATGTTCATGGTGATATTACAGTCATTATCTAAGTTACTTAGAGGAGTATAGAAAAAATACACTTTCTTATTTGATAAGTATTTATTGAGCATCTGCTATGTGACAGGTAGGGTCCTAGGTGCTTAGGAGAGATCAATGACTAAAATGAAGACCCCTACCATGGGATACCTATATTGTAGCAGGGAGAGCAGGCAAAAATATATATAATTGATAAGATAATATAACAAATAATAAGTATAATACAATACGGTAATAAAGACGCTGGTGCAAGCAAATGTCATATGTCGAAGGTGCTGAGTGTACTGGGAAGAAAGGAAGTGCAGAGCACGTGAGGAGGGCATGGAGCTTGCCCGTGGGAGGACAGACTGAAGTTTTAAATAGGGATGTCAAGGTCGGCCCCATGAAGAGGATGACCTATACAAAAAGACTTGTGAGAGGCGAAGGAGTTGGTCACCCAGGCATCTGGGGAGGAGTGGTCAGGCAGGTGAAATAGCCCCTGCAACCATCCTGAGGCAGGAGCATCGGGCATGTTCAAGGGCAGCAAGGAGGCCAGCGTGGCTGAACCTGGAGGAGAGAGAGAGAAGTGGGAGGCTGGGCAGAGCACTGGGCCAGGCCACACCGGGCGCTGCGGAGAAAGAGCAAGGTCAAGGATAGCCTTGGGCCTGAGCCAAAACTGTAATAGGTATATTGGTGTTTAATTGGTTTACTCATCGAGGGGATCCTTCTGGTGGGGGGAGGAGAGCTGTATATCATAACTCCCTCCAAACCCAGAAGGTCCTCACATACTCCCCTCTTTAGAACACCACTATTTTGTGGAGGTACCAGTCCCGATGGGGAAGAAGGCAGCCGTCTACACGTCTTGCTCCTCACACGTGTTAGGGCAGGGGAGGGGTTGAAGGTCAAGATTATAAACATGTGGAAATTAACCCCTATCATCTCCTAATATGTGCAAACTCTTTTCTAAGGCAATTCTTTATGTATTGCCAATAAGTGATATTTCTCACTTATTTACATATCACTTATATTCCAACAAGGTATCTTGACCTGAAATACACTAGAAAATGAGGTATGATTTTTAAAAGGCTCTGAGTGGAACAACTAAGTTTCAGTATTATTTCTATGTGCTCATTTTCGATGGCAGAACCAAGTTAATCTTCATCCATTCTGGATGGGGCTAGACTCTAAGGAATGGGGGCTATTTAATGGCTAAATATCTCAGTTAATGTGGGTTTATTCCTCAGGAGATGGGATTTCTGTCATTCTAAATCTTCTATAAAGCTTTCTCTATGGTTTCCTCTGATGTTCTTCATATTCTGTCTTGCACAGTAATCATGTTTTTGGATTTTAAATCCTCTTCTTTTGATTATTTGCAAGCTACCGTAGAGATTTCATGACGCATGGTGAATTCAAAAATTTTTGAAGCCCTTCGAGCCTCAGATTCTGCAGGGATGATCCTCAGAGGTGGTTCCTACGACCACTCAACATCTGGCTTTATTGTGGCTTCACTGTCCAGTGCTCACTCATGACTGTCCCATAGGAGGGAGTGAGCATTTTACTGGTGAAGTTGTGTTCTACTGTAATAGAAAGAGGTAATACGGACTAAATGTTTGTGTCCCAAAAATTTCTATGTTGAAGCCCTATCCCCCAATGTGATGGGGGTGGACCTCTGGGAGGTGATTAGGGTTGGATGAGGTCATAGGGTGGGGCTCCTATGAGGCGATTAGAGTCCTTAGAAGAAGAGGAAGAGACATCAGCTTCCTTTCTTCTCCACATGAGAATAGCAGGAGGACGGCCAACTGCAGTCCACAAGAAGACCCTTGCCAGGAACCGAATCTGCTGACACCTTGACCTTGGAGTTCCCCGGCCTCCAGAACCGTGAGAAATAAATGACTGCTGTTTAGCCCACTCAGTCTGTTGCGACAACAACTGTGAGGGGTTTTAAAGTCCTCACGATGCAAACTCACGAATGTCTGATGTCTACTGTTTAATAAAATTGAAGTATCATTCTCTCTGTGTGTTTAATAAAACTGAAGTATCATTTAAGTACAATAAAACACACAGCTCTTAAGTGTTTGGTTCGGTGAGTTTGAACAATTGGACACCTGTGTAACCATGACCTCGATCAAGATCTAGGGCAAATCCACCACCCAGGACGTCCCTCCTGCCCCTTCTCGGTCAATAGTTGGCCCACCTTCACCACCCCAAAGGCAAACAATTTCTGACGTCTATTGACGTAGATTAGTTTGGCCTGTTCTAGAGTTTCAAGTAAATGGATTCTTCCAGTACATATTCTTTGTGTGTGTGACTTCTGTCACTCAATGTGATGTTTTTGAGATGCGTCTATGTTGTTTTCCCTGTCAGTAATTTGTTTCTTTGTATGGCTGAGTAGTATTCCATTTATGAACACACCACAATTTGTTAATCCATCCTCCAGTTGATGGACGTTTGTTTTTTGGCTATTGTAAATTTTTTTGGCTGTAAACATTCTTGTCTATGTCTTTCCGTAGACATGTTTTAATGTCTCTTGGGTGAGTACCCGGAAATGGAATTGCTGGGTCATAGGGGAGATGCATATTTAACTCCAGGGGAGCTGCCAAACAGATCTCTAACACGGCTGTACCGTTTCACTCTCTCCTAGCAAAGTATGGTGGTTCCCATGCTCCATATCCTGGCCAATGGCGCTGTCGATTGTTTTTTTATTCTAGCTAATCTAGTGGGTATGAAATGGCATCTTTCTATAATTTTCATTTATCTGATGACTAATACTGTTGAATGACTTTTCATATGCTTACGGGCCTTTCAGATGTCTTCTTTGGTGAAATGTCTGTTCAAATATATTGCCCGTGTTAAAAATTATTTGTTTCATGTTAATTTGTAGGAGTTCTACTATTTATCTCTGTATTGATATTTTCTCCCTGGATACTCTCTAAATTCCTTGAGAGGTTTCATCAACACTGTCTACAATGCCCTCCATAATATTTTGTAAATAGCAGGCACTTAATAAATATTTATTAGGTTATCAGCATGTTTTAGGCCCTGTCTGTACAGTGGCATACTCCAATGATTTTATTGAAAGAATTGGGTCAAATTTAGGTATTTAATTTTTCGATTGATGACATCTCTTACTTTTCAGTTTTTAAATTTGACATTACTCTTTTCTAGTATGTTGACCTTTTACAGACATTCAAGTTATTTAGTTCCAAATGTTTAAAGCTTATCTGGCACATACTGCTTGAGTTTGGAAACTATAATAAACTTCAGAGTTAATTTCCATAAGACTTGAAAGATATGAAAATTTCATGATAGGTGGTCTGTTCTAGATGTTAAAATATTTATAGTCTTTAAAAAGAGAACATTATGTACTATGATCTTATGTTTTTCTCCTCTTCTGAAGTTTATGAGACATTTCTTAACAGGAATCAGAGCCTAAGGAGCAGAAAGAAGAAATATAAATACTTTTATTTGAAGATAACGATGGTGAACACTGACAAAGAGAATATGTGAAGCTTTTAAAATCTTGTCTCCCTTCCAATTTTGTCAGCCAAGGCATTACAAATTTATGTTCTACTTTGAAAGGACACCTGCAATGACGTCATCTTCACATTCTTAAATTAGTTTCTAGGCAGACTGGCCAGCTTGGGAAAGCCAGAGAAATATTTCCAGGCTTGTCCATTTGAACTTTGTCCCAGACTAGTTTGCTCATGGGTATTACTCCATGTTTTAGAGACACTCTCGCCTCCAGGTTGATTCAGAGAATCATAGTCTAGATCTTGAAAATTATAAGTAGCCAACGAATTTATTATTTTTCAGTTGATTGGTTTTAAACCCAAGTCAATTCAACAAATTAAAATATTTTTCTGACCTCAAAATAATATTTTCCTGTAGATAATAAAGCATAAAAGTATAGAGAAAATGAAAGTGATCTGACAATCCATCTCACAAAAATAATAATTATTAAAATCTCTTAGGTTTACTTGCAGTCTTTTTTATTTTTATTTTTTAGGACTATATATAATTTTTATTCTATAAAAAACATATTGAATATACTCCATGGATTCTGTGTTTTGTTTATTGTTTTGTTTTTTTTCCAGAAAGATTTTCAAATGTCATTACAGATTTTTAATGGTGGCATAACATTTTATCATGTGCCATTTGTCCTTATGTTTGTGTCTCAGTCAAATTGGTTGTTTTTTCATGTTGCTAGTAAGAATTTAATTTTTCTGCCCATGAGAGTATATTTTCTGTTTGTTTCATGTTGGTACACAGAAAAACTATTGACTGTTGTGCATTTATTGTTTTGTTAATCTGGCCCCTTTTCTAAGCTTTTTAAAAAATTCTAAGTGTTTCAGAGTTGATTCCCTTAAATGTTTAGGTTATCCGATCATATCACTGGTATATAATGAATTTTCTGTCTTCTTTCCAATGGTTATAGTTTGTATTTCTTGTTCAGATCTTATTACATGAGTCATATCTTCTTAAGCAACACGATGCTCTGTTTCCAATTTTATGGGACTGCTTCAGTGTTTTACTATTAAGATGTTGGCCATTTGTTTATATAATTCTTATGTGAAAGAGGTATCCTTTAGCTCTAGTTTTCCCCAAGGATTTTTTAAAATTCAGGAATGTGTTTTAAGTGTTATATAATGCCCCTAAAGGACTATTAAAAGTGAGGCTACTGACATAAAGTATTAGAATGTCAGATTTCCTAATGCCAAAACCTTTTGCAATCCCAAGCTAAGGTAAGTTTTCCTGGATTATGATAGAAAATTCTTTTAAGATGTTTTTTATTTGCAACTACTTTATATATAATTTTAAAATTATTCCTAAGTGAGGCTGGTTTATAGTTTCCTTTATTTTGCATTATCTTTGTTAAGTGCTGGAATCAAAGTTAGTGTAGCTTCATGAAGCACATTTCTGTCGCTTTCCATCTTTTTCTGTGCTTTGGGGTATTTGAGACGATCTAATTCTTTAAAAGTTTAAAAGAAACTTTTGAGATAAGTTCATTATATTTTAAATTTCTTTAATGGCTACTCATCTATTGACATTTGAAATTTCTTCTCATGTCAATTTTGGTAATACACCCAGAAAATTGTCCCTCCCCACTTTTAAAGATTTCCTTTTATATTTTACATGGAACAGAATATCATGATTTCCTGTCATATTTGTTCTCACCTCAGTTTAATTTTAAAAAGTTTTTAATATGAAATTTGAGAGAAGAGAACGACATATTGCTGTACCCATTGTCTGGCTTCCATTCCCATCATCTCATGGGCAACTTCGTTCTGTCTGTACCGACATTCATGCTCACTCACTGCCTCCCTCTCCCGTTATTTTGAACTCATCCCATCATTGTAATTTCATCTAGAACTATTTCAGCATAGCTCTCTAAAATATAGGAACGCTAAAAGTAATAAAAAAGGCACTACCTACCTAAAACATAATTCCTTAATATCATCAAATATTCGGCGTCCATATTTCCCCAATTATCTTCTGCTTGTTTATGACTTGTTTGAGTTCATACATTACAATCGATTGATATGTTTCCTATCATTCTTTGATTATGTTTTTCCATTTAACCCGTCTTTTCCTCGAAGTTTCTTATTTCTAAATTCTTATTTGTTTATTTTTATTATATTTGTCAGAAGTGTATCTATCTATTTTAGCATTTTCTCATTTCTATATTTGTTCATTTTTTTTCCATTTTCTTGATTATATTTCTCTAGAGTTTATCTATTATATTTTTTAAGAAATTGAGTATTTCATTACATCAAATCTGACACTGCATTTGCCTCCTCCCAAACCTATTTATGTTATGAAATTTTAGTTTCCTTAGAATCCTTCCTTATCTCACCTACCCCGTTCATCTCTTCTTGTAGTAGTTCTGGCTCATTTTACTTTTTTTTTTTTTTTTTTTTTAGCGAAACTGATATTTATTTTCTATCAACATTATTTCCATTGTCTGTGGAAGAGCAGCTGATGTCACTCAGTGGTGCCTCCTTTCCACTCACTGGCCTGAGCAGTGGCCGTTACAGTCCCATCTTGGGGACAAGCTGGGTGCTCCAGTCTTCAGGAGGGAGCTGCTGAGTAGATCAGAGGTGACTTCAGACCAGCCTGTGACCTCGGACAGACTAGCAGTAGATAGGAAGCTGGAGCAGTCTACCTGCCCTGAAATTCATTTTATTATTATTATTATTATTATTATTATTATTATTTATGCCTACAGCACCTGGTCTTCCTAGGTGGTCTCCCATCCAAGGACTAACTGGGCTGGACCCTGCTTAGCTCCTGAGCTCAGACATCACGGTGGCATGGCCGTAGACCATGGACCGTGGCTCCACTGGGGCGCGAACCCAGGACCTTCTGCGTGTAAAGCAGACGTGCTGACTGCTACACTATGGAACCATGTCCCTAAACTTCATTCTTGGTACAGCCTTTTCAGCAATGTCCACTCCTCCCTTTCAATCTTTCCTAGTACTCTGTAGAAGTAGATCTGCGTTGCGTCCCATGGTTGCCCATGGAGATGGCGTCACACGCCATCTTGGTCTAGTGTTCACCATATCGGACCTCCTGAGGGGACTCCTGGCCATGTTTCACACATTTTAAACCCTCCTCAAACCTCTCGTGCATTAAAATTACTATCAACCTCCACTCACTCGGACAGAAACTCTTGTGCAGTTGGTGAAAACTCGCCTCATATACCACAGACTCCATCTTTCTGCTTTTCATGCTCATTGTCTGATCTCTTTCACCATGGTCTGTTCCTAGATTTTGGTTTTCTGATCTCCTTTCACAGGGATACTGCCTTCTTGGATTCTACAAAGGATGGCGAACTATTTCCAAGTCAACTTATTTCTGGTTTTGATATTTTTAGCTTCAAAAGTCTCTTTATCCTCCTCTGAGTCCTCAGGATTGTTGTTTCTTTCAACTTTTTTGAATTTTTAGCTCCTACTAGTACCATATTGATTCTTTCTTTTTAGAAATGAAGTATTCTTCCAAGAGCAAACGTTTATCTAGACTCAAAGATGGCCTCCGAAAAACATACTGTCTTTTCATAGTTAATGAGATGCTAGTGATAGTTGGTGAAGGCCTATGTGGCAAGTAACAGAAGACACTCTAGTTAGTTTAAGAAGAAAGTGATTCATCAGGTGGATTCTGAAGCTTATAGAAGCTCATTGAGACCCAGGGAATGAGAGTCGATGGCTACACAGTTGGAAATAATGGAGACCAAGGGAAATGCCACACAGTACACGGAACCCCCCTCATGGAAACCCACTGCTGTCACCAATCTGTGTCGTGCCTGATCAATAAGCACGTGAAAATGTGCTCAACATCATTAGTTGTTCAAGAAATACAAATCAAAACTGTAATTTGATACACTTCACACCCACTAGAAAGGCTAACATTTTAATAAAGGACAGAAAATGACAAGTTTTTGGCAAGGATGTGGAGAAACTGGAACCCTCATTCATAGTGGGTAGTGTTTTAAAATTCTTCCAAGCAGAGAAAGAAAAGAGACACATGTACAAAGAAGCAAAGGAAAGAATGAGGATTTCTTGTCAGAAACTATATATGCCAGAAGGAATGAAATACTAAAGGGGAGACAGACGGATAATACGTTGATGATAGATAGATAACAAATCTCATCAGCCTATAATTCTATATTTAGGGAAAACAATACTTTGGAAATGGAAGTAAAATAAAATTTTTTTCCAGACAGACACAAGTGGCAAGACTTTACTTTCAGGATATTTGCTCTACAACAAACAGAAGCCAAGTTCTTTAAATTACAGGCATATGAAATCTGTGACCACGTGAAAGCTTAGGTGTAATAAAGAACTGAAGAGTGCCAAAAATTAATAAACATATGAGAAACATAAATCTGTTATCTCGTTAAAACATTTCTTTAAAAGATAATTGAATATTTAGGGCAAAATGTAAACATATATTGTGGGTTTAATAGTATATGAGAAATAATATGTAACAGTAAAAAAATAGCACAAACAATAGGGGGAAAATAGAAGTATAATGTTCTAAGAATTTCACATTAGACATGAAGTGGTGTAATATTATTTCTATATGGATATGGTAAGTTAAAGTTAAATATTGTGTCTTAATCACTTTCAAAATAGTAAAACAAAAAGTATAGCTTATCAGCCTATAGTTTACATAGATAGATTAGTAAAAAGTATATACATTTACTTGACAAGAAAGCAGTAAAAGAAGAAAAAAGAAATAAAGAAGAAATGGGATAAATTAAAAAAAAGTAGATTTAAATTCAACCGTATTGAAAATTATAACTCATGAAACAGTCCACACTCCAACTAAAAGACAGAGTTTTTAAGTTAAAAAAGAAAGACAAAACTATGTGTGATCTGTAAAAAATCTAATTTAAAGATATATAAAAGTTAAATGATGGAAATAGATATGCTAAGGAAACTCTAAGCAAAATAAAGTAAGAGTGATTTTATAAATATGACAAGACTAGACCAGAAAAAGAATTAGTACCAGGGATAAAGAAAAATATGTCATAGTGACAAAGGCCAATTCACCAAAAAAAAAAAAAAAAAGGCATTTCTAAATGTGTACATATACAAGAAAGCAAAAAACTGACAATCCCGAAAGATGAGGCAAATTAACAATTTTACTTAAAAATATTAGCACTTCTTTCTTAATAATTTATAGAACAAATGAACAGAAACTCATGAAGAATGGTATTATTCATCATCTTGACCTAATCGACATAAAAACATCTACCCAACACCAACAGAATATCCACTTTTTTCAAGGGCACGAGGAACATACACCAAGATAGGCTATATGCTGAGTCATAGAATAAGCCTCAACAATTTTAAAAAGACTGAAATCATACAAAGTTTATACTTTACCCAACAATAGAATTTAATAAGAAATCAACAAAACAATATCTGAAAAATCTCTGAATATTTAAAAATTAAACAACATACTTCCAAATACCCAGGAGTCAAAGAAGAACTCATAAGGGAGGTTAAGAATATTTTGAACTAAATAAGACTAAAAACACATCATGGCAAGATTTGTGGGGTATAGCTTAAAAAATTTTCCAAATTTTCAACTTAAAATGCTAGAAAGGGGAAACAAAAGCAAATTAAACCCCAACATAAGAGGAAAGAGAAAATAAACATAAACATAGAAATCAATAAACTAAAAAACAATAATAATAACAATACAAATGAAACCCATAGCTGGTTCTTCAGAAAAAAAAAAAAATTCAATGGAATCGATAAAGCTCTAACTACACTTATTCAGAAAAAAAAGAGAGAAGACACAAATTACTACATCGGGAATAAAACAGAAGCATCACTACAGATCCTATGGACCCCAAAAGGATAATAAGGAAAAATGATGAGCAATTTTACTCCACTAAATTTGATAACCTAAATTAAATAGGTAAATTCTTTTTCATAATATTACTTTGGTTATATTAAGGAATGCCCTAATTCTTGGGAGATATACACAGAAATATTTATAGTGCAACTCACTTTCAAATGGTTCTACAAAATTTTGACAATTGGTGAATCTAAGTGGTGAGTATACAAATACTCATTGTGTTCTTTCACCTTTTCTATATATTTGAACAGTTTCATTATACAAAGTTGGGGAAAAAAATCAGGCACAAACTTGTCAGTAGAGAGGCTCCTACTCCAGGTTTGTCCTTTGAAATAAGCTAATGATGAAAAGGACAGTGTCATGACCTTTTTCCTCAGAGGGCGGTGTCCTGACCCTCCCCTGTGTCAGGATGAAGCTTCTCGGTGATGCTGGTGAGCTATAACCTCCTACAAGATGAACACAGAGAAGAAGGACCTAGATCATGGGTGGCAAATCTTGCCCTTTTCACTAGCAGCAAGGGCCAACAGAAGATATTGACTCGCTTTATCTAGACACCCAGCTACTAACAACTTGTAAAATGCTGGGGGTGGGGAGGGGAGTGACTTTGGTCTTTGCTTTGTAAACAGAGGCTTGGCCTACTTAGTTCTGCTCAGAGGTTGGAAAAGAGGCCTTGACTCACAGACATA
The DNA here is from genome assembly GCA_028627145.1 of Eidolon dupreanum. NCBI lineage: Eukaryota > Metazoa > Chordata > Mammalia > Chiroptera > Pteropodidae > Eidolon > Eidolon dupreanum. The sequence continues at coordinate 2,415,265 of CM053507.1, forward strand.
AAACCTTGACCTAACTAGATACTAATTACTCATAACAGCTTTGTTTACCCAAACGTCTCATAAACCAGGCTCAGATGCCTAGCCTACATAAAAAGTAGAATCGCTGCTAGGAAAATGACAAAAGTAGTCCTTTTGTCAGAAATGATGTTGCTGATTGCATGAGAATAAATAATGTGTGAGCTGATAAATTCCGCATTTAGGGGCTGAGAAGAGCTTTTCTGCATCCATAAAGATCCGCATATTTGGAGCTGGGTAAGAGGAAAAGTAAGAGTGGTTGGCCAACTAAAGCCAAGTTGGATGAGGTCAGCAGAATTGCCCATATTTTGATATATCTCTTTGTGATTAAAGTGTAAGGGAAACAAACGTATGTTTACTGATTTTAATAAAGGACAAGGAAAAGAGGTCTGATCATGTGGGTTTCCTTTTCTTGTGTCCTGGCTGGTGTTTGGGCATCCGACAACCTTCTCTGCCTAGTGGAGACTTGGGAAGTCAGGGAGGGAGAGCATCAAACCTTCTTTGCAGGGTGTAATTGACCTACTTGCTACTCATTTTGTTACGATCCACTCGTTGATCAAATGGTGCATCTCATACGCTCAATGAGATTATTGATGCTTAGGTATAGTAAAAACAGACAAAATAAATTGCGGTTTTCATGCAGCTTATGTATAGTTGATACAGTAAAATCAAAATTATGTAGATGAAAAAAAGAAGATGTAAATCTGGGTTTTCACCCAGCTTTGCAGCTGCTTGTAGGGGAAGCTGAGTGATGAGTCCCCTCACCCTCTCTAGACCTGGAGGTCTCATCCATTGGGGCCAGGAACTTGACCAGATTCCAATAACAGCCCTTCTAGCCTGATCTTTGTCAGGGGAGTTCTGAGTACAGTCCAGTGGGGAACAGCATGGGCTTCGGAGTAAAGCAATTTTGGTTGATCAATCATTGAATCTCTGATTTTGGCCGAGTCATTTAACCACAGTGAGCTTCAGTTTCTTTGCTGCAAAATGAGATAATAACATTTGTTCAAATGGGATGCCACGGGCGAAGCAACCAGCAATGCTCCTGGCATGCTATCAGACCCGGCTCTCACTCCCTTGGGAGTTTATACATGCAAAAAGGTTTTGTAATGCGAGGACAATGGTCATTTCACTAGTGAAGTGGCCAAGACATCAGGCAGCTGCCCCTCAATCACACCGTCAGCTGTGCCCAACCTGAAAAGCATTTGGCCAACAGAGTAAAAGGCGTCCTTCTCAGCTTCCTCCCTTCCGACCACCTTAGTCTGAAAAACTAGAAGATTTCCTTCAAATGAAAAAAATTCCTGGTGGCGTATACATTTATTGCCCTCACCTGGTTTATGTTCCTTTTGGAAAACGTGTCCATTTTGACAACGAGAACCATTTTCCACGCAGCCCGTCCTGGCGTGCGGAGACTCAGGAGGAGGTGCTCAGGGACACAGGTCTCCCGTGCAGCACCGTCTCCCGGGGGCGGGAAGTGAGTGTGGCACGGACAGCTGTCCTACGTCCCCATGTCAGGAGGAAGGCCGTATCTCCTCCCATGGTAGAAACACCTTTCCCAGGTGCGTTTGACTTAAAGCCACTTCTGCACTCATCACGAGAGAGACCAGAAACTGCACAAAAGGAGTCTGTGGCACAGGCTCGTCATCTCTCCTTGGACAAGTCGTCTGGAGCACAGTATTGACGTTTAGGTGGGTGGGTCTGCGTTTCCCCGCCTTTCCTTCCTGCCTGTCTTGTGGGCTGAGACGCCCCCTGCTCAGGTAGCAGAGCGCAACAAAACAGAACAGAGTTTATTTCTGCTGAGCGTTTGCCGTGTTACACCCAGGGGCAAACTGTGAACCCGATGTCGTCAGCCGAGTTCATGATGAATTTGTGTGTCAATCCCAGGATGGTCCCTAGAAGGTCATTTAAAAAATTAATATCTAAGAGCAGGGGTTTAATTTCTCTGTGTTGTTTTTCTAGTTCCCTCTGTTTCCTTAAAAGTAAGAGAAGTGAATATCAAACGTACAAACATTTTTTTATTTTGCCGCTGGCTCAGGCAAATCGGATTCTAGCTTCGAGGGTTTGCAAGGCATGTTTTGAAGCGTTGTGTGGCACTGTATTGGCTTCCTGTGGCTGCTGTAACAAAATATTAAAAACTGAGTGGCTTCAAACAGCAGAGGTTTGTTCTCTCACAGTTGTGGAGACCAGGAGTCTGAAATCCAGGTGCGGGCAAGATCGGCTCCTTCTGGAAAGTCCTTTCCAGGTCCCTCTGCCAGCGTCCGATGGCTGCTGCGAATCTCGCCGTCCCCTGGCTCGTAGCTGCATCTCTCCCATCTCTGCCTCTGTCCTCGTGTGGCTGTCTTCCCTCTGTGTATCCGTGTGTGTTGTCTCCTCTTATAAGGACATCAGTCATATTAGATTAAGGGCCCACCCTACTCAGTCTGACCCGATCTTAACTCATTTTATTTGCTTGGAGCTTATTTTCCCTATATCCCAAAAAGCTCACATTCTGAGGTTCCAGGTGGGCATGAATTTGGGGGAGATCCTATTCATATCAACACAGGCGTCAAGTGCCAAATGTATATGGCTATCACCTCACTCTGCAGGGGGACAGAAAGACCTGCCTGTGATCACACCCTGAAGGGAACCTCAGGACGCACATTCTGGAGGAAGAAGGGTCTTGACTTACGAAAGCTGAGGAAGACAAGCGCTGGAGCAGGTTGCCATGGTGGTTGCCATGGCGATCGTGCCTCACAGCTACATGGTCCTCGCTGCTCTCACATGATCCTGTCTCCCCTCTCCCAAGGTCCAGATTATTCACAATCAATGCACCCTACACACAGGGGTTGGAGGGTGACAAGTAGCCTTTCTTCCTTATCTGATAGTTTGGGGTCCAGTGATGAAACCGTGGAGCAGCCTCATACCTCTGGGAGGCTTTAGGATTCCTGCCCTCCTGGGAGGGAAGGTGTGTTGTCTGTGTGAGTCCCAGGTGAGGGAGCAGACTCGATTTGTCACCTCGGCAATGGGTGGAGAACCATTCAGGCCTAAGTCCAGTGTAACAGTTCACGCAGCTACCTAGGGGATGAGCCTTTGCAAGATTCTGGTTGGGGTTTTATGGCAGCTGATGGTGGAACCTTAAAGATGTCATTTCTCCACTATTATGTCATAGAACCCCAGGAACTGGGTGGCGGTTTTGCTTTGAACACTGCACCCAGGAGTGCCTCATCGGGCATTCTCAAGCAGGATATGCGGGTGAGATGGTCTGCCTGGGCCTGAGGCGCCATGGACACTTGCAAATCTTAAATTCCACAAACACCGTTCCCTGTACCTTTTTGTTTCTCCCAGAAAGTTAGTTGATATAACTTGGCATTAACTTTGCCCAGGAGAAAAAAAAAATCTATGTCTATATCTATATCTAATCTATATCTACCTATATCTATCTATATCTATATCTATATCTATATCTATATCTATATCTATATCTATATCTATATCTATATCTATATCTAATCTATCTATATCTATATCCATATCTATATCTATATCTATATCTATGTCTCTATATCTATATCTATCTATATCTATCTATATCATCTCTATCTTTATCTCTATCTCTATCTCTTTTATCTCCAGCCTATTTTCTTATAAATCTTCATAGATGGTTTAGGAGCTGTCTAATTTTCTCCTCTCATTCAGAGAGCCCAGAGGTGGGCAGAGATGTGATTTCAGCTTCAAGATTCTGTCTGACGCCTGGAATGAGAGATTCAGGAGGCGTGGGGAACAGAATTGTCTGTTAGTTTCAATCTTGTAATTATTCTAACCTATCGTGTTTCATTCATCCTCATCGATGATTCAGACTTGAAATTTTATCAGCAGTGGGAACGGGAGAGAATATTCACATATAAGACCAGCCCTAAATTGGCCATCATTGAAACTAACGATAAAATTGCATCAGCGTGTATTTGCCAGGGTTGGTCATCAGAGGCTGGTGTGGGTGGGATGGCAGATGCACCGTGCTTGTGGATGACGTGGGAGCTCCATGCATCTGTTGAATCAGCAGCCTCTCCTTTCGCACCCTCGATAACTTCTGGGGGGGTCTGAGGATGGGTTTCCAACTGGGACCAAATTCCACCCCTTCGGTCCTGGTCACGCAGAGGCCTGATGACCTGGGCAAGTTTACGCCGTGTTCATGCAGACCCCTTCCAACCTCAGCCCTTGGGAGCTCAGGGGAGATGCAGCCTCATGGCTGGGCTTCGAATCCAAGAGTGACCCTCCGTCAGGAATGCAGACAGCGCGTCATTGTTAGGGACAGAGAGCCTGGTCTTGCCCCTGAGGCCTCCTCCTTCCGCAGGGGAATGGCACCTCCCCCCCCCCGAACCCCACAAAAGCTTACCCCAGAGGGAGAAGTCCCCTGCACACACAGGAGCTCGGAGCCCCCAGCCCCAGACCTGCTCCCAGGAGGAGCTTACGGGGGCCTGTGGGTCAGTGGTCAAGGCTGAGCCCTCAATTCTTTGTCCCTGCTGTATCCCCTGGGGAGGCTTGGAAGAAGGTTGCACTTCCCCAGGTGCCCCAGGGAGCCACAGTAAGCCGTGGGGGACCCCGGAGGGAGATGCCATGTGAGCTCGTGAACGGGAGAACTCGCCACCACTCTTACTCTTGGAAGGCGTGAGCCCAGGTGTACGTGGGGTCTCACCTTGGCCGTTCTGATGGGCTCCGTGACTCTGGACAGAGAGTTCTACTGAACACAGAGTTTGCTCACCAGCAAACTTAGTGTAAAAAAAACCACATGCAAGTGGCAGAAACCCAGCTGAAGTTGGCTTCAGTCTCACAGGGGACTCATTGGCTCAGATCACGTGTGAGACTAAGACATGAGGCTTCAGGAATGGCTGGACCCAGGGTCCAGCTATTGGGACTCTGTCTCGTCACCTTTCGGCTCTACTGCTTTCTCTGTGACAGCTCAGTTCTCAAACAGGAGACCTCCCAAAGGGACGTGACAGCCATTGGTGCTCCAGGATTACAGGCTCCTGGGTGCTTATGATTTCGGAGGGAGAGACTGCCCCTCTTTCTTAGTCTGTATTTATCTGTGAAAGGGGGCTGGGCCTGCTGGGGTCTCATGCCCGCCCCTGTACTGGGAGGTTAGAGGTCATTCCTAGGTTGAGGGGGGCAGAGATGTGGGGCGGGCCCCATGTTGGACTTCACTACAGCATGCGGAGACCAGCCCCCCAGATGGGACATGTATAGGGGCTGGAGGATGAGCAAGCTGACGGCAAAAGTTGAAACCAAAGCCTTTACAGCCCCTGCACACTGAGAACCCCTCCACTCTGAGAGCCGAGTGTTCCCTGCACAACGACCACAACGGCCCGCGGGTCCCTTTGCACCCAGCTCCGGCTCAGGGGCGGCTGCTGGTGCACGCTGTCCTGTCTCGAGACAGACTCATTTGGATGTGACATTTCAGAGTGTTCCGCCCACGGTCGCTCTGAGAGACGAGAGGGTCTCCGAACGTCACATTCAGGCAAAGAAAGAGGGCGCTCAAGCAGAGTGCAGAATGCCTCCGGCCTTCCACCTGTCCACCTTCTCCACTGGCTCCCAGCTCGGAGCCTGGCGGGAGTTCCTCCCAGTCTTGAGTCCTGCTGCCCTGGGCCAAGAGAAGTGACCCCTCAGGGTCTGTCAGTGAACTTGGACCGACTCTGTTTTCATTAGAGTTCAACTATAGTGTTACATTGTCTTCGATTATTGAACGGAGGCAACAGTTGTTGCTACAGCAGCGGTCCCCAACCTTTGTGGCACCAGGGACCGGTGCTCCTATGAGCATCTAACGCCTGATGATCCGAGGCGGAGCTGAGGCGGTGATGTTGGCGCTGGGGAGCGGCTGCAGACACAGATGAAGCTTCACTCCCTCACCTGCCGCTCACCTCCTGCTGTGCGGCCCGGTTCCTGACAGGCCAGGGGCTGGGACCAGGACTGCTCCACGGCCCAGGGTTTGGGGACCCCTGTGCTACAGCATGAGTGGCGCCTGTGACTCGTCACCAACTGAGGTCACAGGTATTCCTACCTATCGTGTTGCCATTTGGGTGGAATTCTCAGAATGCCTCTTCTACTCATCATAGCTCTGAGAAGCGCCGTACGCTGCCGTTGGCAACCCCTCCGGCGTCTCCATAGGCTTCACATGGAACTCATCACGGTCACGGTGGGGCTGGTGCCACAGCCCCACCAGCAAGGAGCTGCAGCCCCAGGGACACCCGGGGGCACCCGGACAATGCAGCTGCGAGCCAGCACCTGCCCTCCTGGGAGCTGTCGACAGGAAGAGTCTGTGTCCCTTGTCCTCTGTTGGCCCCGGTCCCACAAGACTGACCTGGGCTGTTGGCGCTCCAGCCTCCGTCAGCCAATTCCGCTCATTGCGTGTGTATTTACTTGAAACTCTGGAGGGAGCCCAGAATTTCTGCACTTGCCTTCCCGTCAGCCCCAGAAGCCCGGCCCACTCTGTCTGCAGTTGTCACTCGCTTCCCGGCGCCTCGTTCGCACGGCTTAGAGTTGCGATAAATAACCAGCCCCTTTTCCAAACATCCTTCGGTGAACTCTGCATGGCCCAGAAAACAGGGCCATGTGTCTTCCAGCCAGGGCGCCGGTGGAATGACCGCCTAGGCGCCCTGTTCTTCATCACTGGCTGTGGGCCGGGTGCAAGTTCCCTGCCCCGGGTGTGTGACTCCTCTGATTCCCATGCTGGCCGGGGGTGGTGCGTGTGTGTGTGTGTGTGTGTGCAGACTACCGTTGCCACAAGCTCAGGGGGGAAGGTACGTGCTCCCCCCGACCCATGGCAGGGCAGAAGGTCTCTCCTGGGTGACCCACCCAGGCTCACGGGGGTGCCGGCAGTCAGCGGACAGCCAAGGGGCTGGCGGGGTCCCCACACGGGCACGGCTCAGGACGCAGCTGAGGCTGGGGACGCAGATCGGGAGGTTCCGCAGAGTCCCTCCTTAAAGAGGGACTTACCTGGGGTGGCCAGGTGGGTGCGGCCTGATATTCAGACGCCGTGTGACTCTGATTGGCCAGGAAGAGGGAGCTGGAGACACAGCGGTGGCTAACCCTTCCACGGAGACGCTGCTGGTCCCCATCACACTTTCCCACAGGGCGTTGGGACGGTCACAGGAAGTCGCGCCCACGAGAGTCCTCGGGGCTCCCAAGGGGACCCCATGGGGAAGCTCTTGGACAGCCAAGCCCAGAGCCAGTCTCTGCTGCTGCTTCTGTGTCAGCCGCGGCCCGGTTTCCCTTTCTGCACGGCCCGCAAAACTCGGGGTGAAGTTTGGGACACGGCGTCGTGAACTCTCGCGTTCCCGTAACTTCCACAGCACGTTCCCACTGTCCCCCGCTCTCCCCCGTCTGTCTGAGTTCTCTTTGCCCGGGTCACTGGTGCATTCCTGCTTCTAGCTGCCAGATGCAGTGTCCGCCCTCCTGCACGCCACCTCAGATCCCTGTGGCATGGGGTCGAGGAGAACAACATTCACCCTACCCCACCGGGGGCGTCCCCCGCCGTCCCCAGATGTGAGACTTTTAGTGTCCTCAGAGGAAATGCTCTCTCAGAGCCCTCCGGGGGTACCAGTGGTGGGTCAGGCACCGAGATACGGGGTCCTAGAAACAGCCCGTCAGGGGGATAGATAAACGGGGACCTTCCGGCAACAGCGGCTCCGTAGTCTTCCTGATGAGTCACCTAGAGTCACAGCTGAGCAAAGCTCCAGCATAGACGTCTGAGCAAAATGATCAGGTTGCAGAAGAGCGTGTGCAAGGCGCTATTATTCAAAATGCTTTCAAAACGCGAGTGGTTTTCAGTTGTTTCTGCTGGTTGTTGCCGAGATGGCGCTTCTGGTCACCGAATCGAGGATGTCTGGCTTCCCAGTGGTCGGGCCCTGCCCTGAAGGACCCGGTCCTGCCCACTTTAGCAGCGATTTACCCCCATCCGTGAGAATTGCTTGCTGGGCCCAGGGACACAATCCGTGGTCCTAGCCGAAGCACCAAGCAAGGCCAGCGGGTCCGTATGGGGACACAGGAGTGCCCTCATGGGGACAGGGCTCCTTCCTGGGCCACTCACAGGAGCGGGGACGCCCTGACTGACTGGGTGCGGTGGGTAGCATTAAAAAAAAAAAGTCAGAACGTGACAAGTGTTGGCAGAGATGTGAGAAATTGGAACCCTTGTGTTTTGCTGGTGGGAATGTAAAGGGGTACAGCCACGGTGAGAAACGGTCGGGGGGTCCTCAAAAAATCAGACAGAATTACCACATGATCTAGCAACTCTCGAGTCGATACCCCAAAGAAACGGAAGCAGAGGCTCAAACAGATATTTGCACATCCATGTTCACTGCAGCATTATTCACAATAGCCAGAGGGGGAGGCAAGGCACGTGTCCAGCAATGGATGGATGGACAAACGAAAGGTGACGTATACATTCAATGGAATAATATTCGGGCTTGAAAAAGAGTAAAATTCTGACACATGCTACAACATGGATAAACCCCGAAAACAGTGTGCTAAGCAAAATGAACCAGTCGCAAGAGGACAAATACTACATGGTTCCACTTAAACGAGGTACATAAAGCAGTCAAATTTATAGACACAGAAAGTAGAGTGGTGGTTATCAGGGGCTGGAGGCAGGGAGGAATGGGGAGTTAGTGTTTCATGGGGACAGAGTTTCAGTTTGGGACGATGAAAAGGTTCTGGAGATAAATAGTGGTGACAGTCACACAATGGGAATGTATTTAATGCCACCGAATCTTACACCTAAAAAGAGTTACAATGATAAATTTTGTGTAGCTTTTACAATGATAAAAGAAATTTAAGGAGTTCCAAAAAACTCAGTCACCAAGATAAATAATATTTGATGCAATTTTCTCAAAAAATCAAAATGAATGCAGACAAAATCCATGCTGAACAAAACAGTAGAATTTTAAATAAAGATGAGCTGCTTTTCTCTTTTGCCCCACTACCTAACAGTTACCCTCTTTGAGAATCAATGTGCTTGTCACAACGCAAGTGTGATTTTTCACTTGGAGGGCAACCCTGCAAGGCAGGAATTATTATTCTTGTCTTGCAGATAAATAAATAGGCTCCTTCAGGTTAAGTCATTTGCCCAAGGTCAACCCTGTGCCTTTGGCCTCTGCAAAACTGTATTGGCGACCACAGGCTCGGGATGGGAGATTGGATGAGGTTCTCCCAGAGAAAAATGCCTGAGCAGGTCAGTGAGTGGAGGTTCCCATCCTACGACTTCTACCCCGTGAGTCTTGTAGGAGCCAGGCTAATGCATGGTTTTTCCTTCGGTGAGTTTCCTTGATCTCTTTTTTTAGTTCGTTGTTCCTTTAATGATGTGATCCTTTCGGCTCGCTAATATACCCTAATAAACTCTGTAATTATGCGTTTCCCTGACTAGGGTGTACTAAAGGCTAGCTCCCCCACTGCGTTCCAGGACACAGAACCACAGAGGGATCTCGGCAGGGGGCCTCCACCCTCCATGGGGCCTCAGTCACCACCTGCCTCTTGGTCAAGGTCAACTCATTCAAGTTGACCCTTTATCTGTCTTGTTCACAGCAGTATCCCTCAAATCTGCCTGGTGCCTAATAAATGGTTGTTCAAAGAATAAATGAATGAATGAAAAAATAGAAATCTAAACAAAGAGCTTGAGATCTCATTGGCAGCTGTCCTTGAAACTTGTACCTGAGGTAGTGGTCGGATGGGAATCAGGGAGGCTGAAATGAGAAAGCATGTGTATTTTATAACATGTAAACACTTCTCTGCCGGGAGCATTCTGCCCCTGGCCCTCCCAGGCTAACTGCTCTGCCTGTAATGTCAGCATAAGTGTCACCCCCTGGGTGTTACCCCGTCACCCCTGTGACCCCTCACCCTACTGGAATTGTCTGGAGAGCCGGCCGTACCACCGCTCTTTCCCTTTTGCTTTGTTACTGGACCGCGTCTCTCCCAGAGTGTCGCTCTGGGGTCCACAGGCCTCGCTGGCCTCTTCTCCATCACCGCATCCCGGGCGTCTAGAATGTCGTTGGAGACACTGCGGAAGCTGTCTAGATAGTCACTAAATACATGGGTGCGAATGAGGCAATAACACACACACACACACACACACACACACACACACGGGATCAAATAGCGTCCAGTGTGGTAGCCATTCTCCAAATTCTTTTCATCCCTTTTCTGTCCAGCTCTCTCCCCGAGGCCGTCCCCCTGCCTGTGTCCCCCTGGCCCCTGGGCAGCTGCCCTTTGCTGCAGAAGTAACTGGAGGACAAGAGGACAGAGGGCGGGAAGGGTTTTCCCGTTGCCGTGACAGCCCCTCGCTGGGCTCAGATGACACCCTTCCCCTCCTCCCTCCAGGCTCGGGGGTGGGAACGGCTTTGCCCACTGCTAGCACGTGGGAGACCCCATCCTTGGCTCTTCCCTTACCCTGCCACCCTGGGAGATGGCCTCCACCTCAAGGTCGTCACCAGTTGGGATGGACCGTTCCCAGCTGGACTCTTCGTCTGAAGCATCAGGCGATTCTCCTCTTGTGGGTATGTGGTTTAGGGCTCTTTTTTCCATATACAAATTATATGCAATTAATTTTTTTTTATATTTTATTTACCTAAAAATATTTTTAAAAATTGCAACCCTATTTTCACATTTTCTTCAAGCACTCACATAACTGCTATAAGGGCCTTATTAATGTCTTTATTGTGTGTGTGAGAGAGAATTTGCCATCAAGAGAAAATGTCTTTATCTATACTGAATAAAATTTAGAATAGTTAAACAACAAATATTATCTTAAATAAAACAATAAGTATTCAGAAAAAAATTATAAAGCCAGAAAGAAATGGTTGCAAAATGTTTAGTTTTCTAATCTATGAATTTAGGACTAAACTATTCTATGAATTTAGGTAAACTAATAAATATTATGTAATTTGAATGGGGTGTTGTTTTGTTGAATTTTTTGTTTTTGCATTGTTTTTGAAACCAACCCAAATTTTTTCAGGTTTACATTAAAGTTACTTTTACAGATTTGCAATAATCGCCATAACATATAGAAATGGCCTTGGTTTTAAACATTTGTGATGACTTAGATGCTGGTTTAGGTAATAGTGGTTTTAAAATTAAATCAAAATACCATACGGTATTTAATTCTAAAGGGTCTCATGAGGAATTTATATATTCACGAGAATTATATCAGCGAATCTATATTTAAATAACGCTACGGTAAAGTCAGAATGTTACATACACCACGAAGAGTGATCGTGGTGCGAATTCAGTACTAACAGCTTAACCGAGAGAGGTCGATCAGAATCACTCTACAAGGAATACGGGCAGAGGTGGCTCCGTGCTGGGGTGTGATCGTGGCCCAGCTGCTATGGAAGTTGAGCCAGGCCCCCAGCGGCCCCCAAGCCCTGGACACTCACAGTGTAACCAGCCTCCTTCCTGGGGGTCCCCGATATCCCACGGGGGTGCCCTGACACCTCCCAGGCTCTGCGGGCTGTGGGTGGAGTGTGAGTGAAGCACCCCCCACCCCTGCCCTCACTCCCCTGGGAAAGGCTGGGACGACCTGGACTTGACCTTGGCCAGCATCTGCCTGCTGCGGCCGCTCTCTTTTCTTAGCATCCTGAGGCTCCTCTCTGCCGTGAGAAGCGCTTCTCTCCTGTCCTCCCCCGTGTCTCCCGCCCCCTTCCCGGACGGGCTACGAATCTGACAGGTGGAGTTACGAATCTGACAGGTGGAGTGCCCGTTTCTACCCAGCTCCGAGAAGTTCCTTCTCCGCGTCTCAGCAGCGTGTTTCCTCCTCAGACACGTGAAACGACCTTCACGGGTTTTCAGGCGGAGCCCGAAGCCTCGCCCCCAGCAGCCGCATCTCGCTTCCTAGGTTTGACCTTGTCCGCGCTGCAGGGACCGTTCGCGTGGGCCGCAAGCTCCCCTTCCACGTGCTTTTCTTCCCACGTGGTCTGGCTGGTTCCTCTTGCTCCTCTTCCCGGGCTTCGAGGGGACACATTCAGGTCACATCATCAGGGGCACCCTTCGGATCCTCTTCTGACCGATGGATGAGTCGGTCCCCGCTGTCCGTTTCCCCCTGGTGTTTGCCTCGCCCCTTGATGTGGGAGCCAGGCGACCCCCGAGGACCTCGGGGAGGGGCGGTCTGCAGCCGCTGGCGTCCGCGGGCTGACGCCGGGGCAGGATCGCTCCCTTCGGGCGGTCCGCGGCTCCGGCCTCTGTCTCCTCCTCGTCCCGGCCTCTCTGCCTCCATCTCATAATTTATTTCTTCTTGGAACAGTCCTGGACTTTCTAGAAAGTGGGTGTTTTCGTTCACATCAACTGCTTCTGTTCTTCAAAGCTCGGATGCTTTCGAGATGGGTTTTCCATCTGTCAGCTGGGAAAGTTTAGGAGACTGGCTCTTTGGTGCCTTTTTCGGGGTCGGCCATGTCCTGAAGAGACCACCTGCTCAGGTGTGTGTATTCAGTGCCGGAGAGAGGACCGGCCTGTCTTCACCCCAGGTGACCTGAGGGTGTCACCGGCTTGTGTCATTGTTCAGTGTTCTCGCTACATTTTCCGCAGACCTCACGGCAGGCAGACAGCTTCGTCCACCTGCCTTCTCGCTTCTCAGAGTGTGCTGTCTCTTTACAAAGACACCGCGACCACAGCACACACCAGGATCACCCAGGGGACACATGGAGACCCGGGACGTGCTTCAGGCTCTCAGAAGCCGCCGGCAGAGCACCGCACAGGTGCTCCGGGACCAGCCGGTGGACGCGGTGACCGGCAGCAGGCCCTCCGTGGCTGCGTCAGGCTCACAGCTCTGCCTCCCAGTGCCAGAGTCCTGTGGGCCACAAACGACCTCTCAGGACACTGAGGAATGTTCCATCTCTATGGTAAACAGGTGCTTGACGACCAGAGCTGACCAGGTGGGCTGGGGGTGGGGAAGGTCAGCCAGGTTCTAGAAAACTTTGCTCTGAAGTGGGAAGTGACGTCATTTCCACAGGCCTGGGGGCAGGCAGGGCTCAGCCTCTCTAGGTCCACCTGGCACTACTGCTAACCTACGGGGTCAAAGCAGGGCCAGGTCACGTCCCTTTCTGAGCATAACAGCCAGTCAGGACGGATGGGGGAGGGCAGATGGGGGGAGGGCCCACCCCGGTGAGGCCCATTCTCCTGATTTAAAGCTTCCTTCTGCTGCAGGCATGCCTGGTGCTGCCCGCAGAGGTCTCAGGGGTCTGGCTCCCCTGAGGCGTCCCCCCTCCTTGTGTGCGGTCAGCCGAGAACAGGCCCCCAGGGGCCCCGGACTGAAGGGTGTCCCTATAGGTATTAGCTAAGAGACTTGGATTCCAGTCCTTACAACTCAGGAGAAGTGTTTCTGGAATGGAATACCTCTGCTCCTTGTGACACCGTGGCCCGGCCTCTTCCCTCGTGTGGCCCTGCCGTCTGCAGCCCGTGCCTCCCAAGGGGGTCCCGCAGAGGGTCTCCAGTCCACCGAACCGTCTTTGAAAGTGGCCTCTGGGGAGGGGCTATGTTCCTCCTTTGGCTCAGTTCGTCGCTGTTTATGTTGCTAAACCACGTCTCATTTTCCCAGCATCTCTCCGGCAGACCCGGGTCGGAGCCTCCCAGTCTGTCCCCTGGGATTCTGCGGTGAAAGGCCGGTCCCCATCCCTCCACGGGAGAGGGAAAGGAGACAGCAGTCGGCGAGGCCAGTCTGGGGCTCCTGAGCGGTGCCAGGGCTCAGGCCGAGGGGCCCCATGAGTGGAGAGAACAGAGGCTCGGTGGTGAGGAGAGGAGGTGGCCCATGGTCTCATGTCACAGTCCTTTCCTTGTTGCTTTGAATTAGACTTTATTTGTTTAGATCTTTATTTGTTTAGATCCATGTATGGCTTGAAGAGAAACCTTGACTGGAGAATACAGAGTTCATGCATGGCGCCTGCATGCCCTGCGAAGCACCCCCCCCCCCCGTGGGCGTCTGGTGCGAGCGTGGGACAGCTGTCACGATGTGTGAACCAACACCGGTGCGTCGTCACCAACAGAAGTCTGCGATCTACATCGGGGTTCGCTCCGCGTTGTGCATTCTGTGGCTTTTAAACAGGCTCGTGTCTGCACGCACCATTACAGTGTCCCACGGAATAGCTTCCGTGCCCTAAAATTCCCCCAGCAACTCTTCCCGCCCTCCCCTGAACCCTCACCGTTTGTCTTGCTCTGTTGTCTGCTTCGTCTGATATTAATACAGTGATTCCAGGTTGCTAAAGTGAGTGTCGGTCTGGTAAACTTTCTCCATCCTTGTATTCTTAGCCTCACTGCGTCTTATAGTTCTAGTGGGTTTCTTACAGGCAACATTATAGCGGGGGCTTGTTTTTCAATCTACTCAGATAGTCTCTGTGTTTCAATCTATGTATTTAGACCATTGACATTTAAAGTGGTTATTGATGTATTTGTGTTAATACCTACCACAATGTTACACTTTTTCTTTGTTATCCTCGTTCGGTTTCTTTTTGCCTTTAACTCTTTGTCTGCTTTCTACGGTTTGAGTTGCACAATGTATATGTTTCTATTTTATCTTCACTCTCAGCATTATCAATCACACTCCTTTTTAAAAACTTTAGTAGCTGCCCTCGAGTTCGTCGTATATATTTGCAACTGATTTGCATCCACTTGTATGACTGGCGTCCCCAGGGTCCCCTCCCTCTCGCTGATTTTAACTTATTTAGTGTTAGGAGATGTTATGGGTTGAACCGTGTTCTCCCAGAATTCAAATCCTGGAGTCTTAACACCCCAGTCACCTCAGCATGTGACCTTCCTTACAGAGGTCATTTAGTTAACATGAGGTCGTCAGGATGGACCCTAATCCAATGTGACTGGTGGCCTTATCACAGAGGGAGGAGATCAGGACGCAGGCACATGTAGGGGGCGGATGACGTGGGGACACAGGGAGGAGCTAGCCGTCTACCAGCCAGGAAGGGCGGCCTGGAGCACATGCTCCCTCACGGCTCTCAGAAGGATCCAGCCTGGCCCACACCGCGACCTTGGACTTGTGGCTTCCGGAACCGTGAGACAACACGTTCCTGTTGTTGAAGTCACCCAGAGTCGCCCGGTCTGCGGACCTCGTTACAGCAGTTCCAGGACACTGACTGATACAGACGAGTGGGGAAGTTTGGCGGGGACCTAAGGAGGAAGCGCAGAGACCAGCGAGGCGAGGCGAGCGAAACGTGTGTGTGTGTGTGTGTGTGTGTGTGTGTGTGTGTGTGTGTGTGAGTGCGTGTGCACAAGTGTTCTGAGGACGCAGGCTCGTCTTCGCCCCAGCCGCCTGCGAGCCTGGGGCGACCTCAGCACAGCCGTGGACCCCGCCTCCTATCACAGCGCCCGGCAAGCTGATTCTGTCCCCCTACCGTGGTGCCCTGACGACGTGCAAGGCTGTTTTACAGACGTGAGCCACAGAGGCGGCTGGCACGCTGGGCCCCCGGCCTCTGCTCTAGGGGGAACCCACGTGCTGATGAACTCCACTAGCTCGGGTATTGAAGAGGTCCTTTACCCTTGGGCTCTGTCATCAGAAATTGGCTCCTCGTCGGCAGGGAGGGACTGGCTTTTAGTGATCTGTATATTCCCAGTGGCTGGCGTTTGCTAACTGCTTGTAAAGGAATGGCTGGCTGGATGAATATGAAAACCAGCCCATGAAGATTTATTTACCAGACTGGGTGCAGCCACCGTCTGCATGAGCTCTGGGTCCCACACACAGCTTGGAAAGACAGAAGCCCCAGGGCCATGCCAGTTTGATCAAAAATACTAGTCTGATTGCTCAGGATCTGAGAATTCTAGATAAGATGTCAAGTCCTCAGGGAGACCGGCTTCCCGCACAGGGTGGGAAGGCGGGAGCGTCCACAGCAACGCCGTTAATTACCTGGAACAGAGGAGGCTGGGCGAGGGTGGCCATCCGGGTGGCCGTCTTTGAGAAGCTGCCCAGCTCCTCAGCTGCGGCGGAAGCTTTGGGCTCCAGCCCACTGTGCCCTCCACCACCCCGGGCCAGCGTCCGCACCTCATGCCGCCGATGGGTCCAGATAAGCCGGGTTCAGCATCAGGCTGTAACCTCTCCAAGCCTCAGTTTCCACGTCAGTAAAACGAGCGGGATAAAAACCGACCCCCCAGGGTCACAGGGAGATGATGGACGAAAGTGAGCCTTGCAGGTGTTACCGGATTTCACAATTATTGATTACATATCTGCATGTTGATGAGAAAGAACCTCTTCAATACCCAGCCTAGTGGAGTTTACCAGCAAATGGCGAAGGTGTTTCTCATGGGCTTACACGGAGATGGACCACAGCCGACACAAATTTTTTTTTTTTTGCTCGATTGTTTATTACCGCTTGTTGAAACGCTCACGCCCATGCTCCATCCTCTAGCCAGCCCAGGCCTCGGACCCTCACGATCAGCATTTCTGGCCCCATGCCACGCAAACACACACCTGGGCGGCTGAGCCCCTTACATGCATGCAGAGCATGAAACCACAGACACAGACACAGCTGGCGGGGGTCCGATGTGGCAATCCCGGGCTGTTTTGCCATCTGAACATGACTTTGGGAGACAAGGAGGGGGCCGTTACTCACAGCACGGGGACAAGGGTCATGCCGCTGACAGTTGCGCAAGTGTCACCACACCAGCTTATGACCCAAACTGGTCTTCCCCCCGATGTTCGAGGTCAGGCAGCACCACACGCTCCTGCCCTGCCCAGGAAGAGTATCGCCATTCGGGATTTCCCCCTTCCCTGCGGCGGGTGGCACCATTCTGTCCTGCTCTTCCAGAAGAGACAGATTAGCATCTGGCCCAGATTGCGGGATCCTCGCATCTGCTCAGACTGGACTGGCTGCCGTCAGCGCCTGCATTTATGAGGATTGCTGTTTTTTGGGGAGGAGGCTCGTGCATAATTTAAAATTCAAACCCGGGGCTGTGGAAGGAGGAACTGGAAGCTTGGGGGAGCCCCGCGGTCGCACCCAGAATGATCTAAACAAAGTCTGGCGTGGTTTTCACGGCAAGAGAAAACATCGAGAATCAGAAGGCCTGGGTCCGAGTCCTGGTTGGGTTAAGGGACGGCTTTACTGCTGAACCCTCTGCCCGGGTTTCTTCTTGTGAAGAAGACGATGCCACCGACAGGAGCCGAGCTTGCTCTGCAGACTCCCTGCTGGAACGCCTTGCTCATGGCTTAAAGGGAACCCCCCAGGCCACTGACTTCCCACCATCTTCACCAATGACAGAATCATCCATCCACTGCCACCCACTGACCCCACTTTAGGGAGGGGAAGCTGAGGCACAGAGTCATCACACCACGTGCCACAGCGATCCCTTGAGGTCGGGCTCCAAGGCACAAAGGCCCTGCTGCCGCCCTGTGCCTGATGGCTCCTAAGTGGCAGAGGGACAATCTGCTGCCCCCTCCCCCCGCTCCCTCTGGCCCCCATGTCCTGCGCCTCACACACCCAGCCCAGCAGCCCCGCCAGCTTTGCTGTGAGCGTCCACCCGTGGCAGTCCACGGGCCACCCCGGGCCCCTGAACGAGGGAGAACCCAGCACACGACGGGGGAGGCTAAAGGTGATTGGATTTCGCTTCTTCCCCATTCTGTGGAAACACTGGAGGATGGGCCATGCATAGCTTGTCTCTTCGTGATCTCGGTTTTGAGTCTCAAGAAAAATGAATTTAAACAAAATTGTGATATAAGATTTTTTTTTTGTATTTTCTTTAAAAGGTTTGTAATTGGAGTTGAAGATGGGAAAGGACAGTGAAGGGTGGTAGAAGGACTTTGAGCATCCCCAACCCTCTGTGAATGGAGTTTATCGTGCAGAACATTGGACAACGCTTTTTGCTTTAAATTAAAAATGTTTGTCTTGACTAGCTATGAAAGGGTAAGACTGGAGATATGGACACTGGATTAGAGAGGGGGAAGGAAAGTTGTCCCTCCCACCAACCCCCCCCCAGCTCAGTTACACCCCTTTGATTTCTAGAACAGGTCTCGGAGTGAGAGCCACAGACAACTGGGAGACTATGACACCCTTTCAGAGGGATCCTCAAGGTCAAAATGCTTTTTGTAATAATATTGTTTGCCCATTTTACTGTGTCAACATTTGCGTTGATGGTGTAAAAGCAAAGGTGGATGAAATTGCTGGGACCTCGACACTCAACAGTGCTAGGTAGCAGCCTTTGCAATCGTCACCTCTGTGTACTTGCAGGAAAAAGAAGTACCAGTCTCATTTAAAAAAGCCCTTCATAAAGCAGTAAAAATCAGTTTTATGACTATGTCGATAATTTCTGGGTAATAAAATGAAAAGTGCTCACAAAGAGCTGTTGATGCTCAGGAACATAGCAATATTGCAGTAACTACGTAGGGTGCCAGGTGGGCACTAGACTTATCGGGGTGGTCACTGCATAAGGTATATAAATGTCCAACCACTACACTGTACACCTGAAACTGATATAGTATGTCAACTGTACTTGAAAAATAAAAATTATGAAAATGCTTTTATATTTAATCTTATATTTAATACGTTTATACTAACGTAAGAAAAAAGAACTTGAGTTGCAAGCTAAACTAGCCACTTTGTTCATGAACACTGTTATTATTGAAAGAACAACCAACAAATTACGTTTTTTCAGACTTGGATGTTTGAGAGGTTATTTCCACAAAAGTAAATGAATGGGTCTGTCACTTCGAAGAAAAACAAAACTCACTGTTTGTTTGCCAAAGATAAAATTTGAGCTTTCAAGTGCAAATTTGAATTTTTGAAAATTTATATCTGCCACTGTGAGCTTGATAGCTTCCTGGTACTTTGCTGATGAAATTAGTGGTGATAGTAATTAATATGATTGCTTGACGTTGAATATTAAACTGTGTCAACATTTTGAAGCAAGTTTTCCCATGTGACTAATGCATGATATTACAAAATCACATATGGGTACAAGATCCATTCAAGGTGCAAGACAGACCAGTGGAGTTTATGGTAACCGTAGGAAGGTTTATTGATATGGTTTCATATTCCAAGTGCAATTAACCTTTAAGAAACCACCATTCATCAGTTTTGGTGCCGTATAAAACAATATCTGAATTAACCGAAACAGCCGTTAAGAACTTCTTCCTCTTACAAGTACATATCTGTGCGAAGCGTGATCTTCTTCAAAAAATATCACAGCAGACTGAATCTATCTCCTCTATGGAAGCAGACGTCGAGATTTACAAACATGAAAAACAGTGCCATTCTCACTTTCTCTGAAAAGTAGTTATTGTTCATGAAAATGTTAATATGTACTACATTATTTTAAAAATCGATCATAGTTTAAAATGTGTTTGAATTTATAATCCGGTAAATACTGATGACCAGTGGTGTGCTGGTAATGTTTAACAACCATCTCCCCAAGGGGCCTGGGAGAGCCCTCATTTGTAGCGTTTGCTGATTTCACGGTGTAATCACCCTCATCACGGCCAAGTTCAAGCTACCAACACGTCAGTGACGCAGTTACAAAGAGATATGTCCTGTCAGCTCTCATTAGCCCTCGGTGAGCTGGCTCCATCCAGCACACTTCCGATGTAATCCACCTAAGTTTTTTGGCATTCTCACGAATTTCGAAGAGTGGAAAGAAGTCCTGAGAATGAGTTTGAGGACAGGAGTCCTGGGACTGTCACCCTCCTTTCTGGTTAAGTCAGCTCAGCAACGTCAGGAGTCAAGGAGAGTCGTGGCCTCCATTACTGAAGCCCTTGAACCTCAGACCCTGCTGTTCTTGAACGTAAACAGCCTACACTCCCTTCTGTTATTTCTGCCAAGCCCCTGGCAAAGATAAGAACCCGGACCTTCCCATTCCAATCCCTTCTTAAAATAATTTTTCGCTTTAAGGAACGCTGTTTGAGAATTTCGGCTTGGTCATGATTTAGCAGGTGGCCTGTGTGTAAAATCAGGTTAACAGTCATGTGACCCTCGATGACTGTGGAGTGGGCAGTGACCCCGAGCACCAAATCCTCACTCCGCCTCCTCCACGCTGGGGTGGGAGGGATGCCAAGAATGAACACTCTGACGAGGAGGAGTTTATATAAACAAAATACTTTATTATTGGAGAAAGCAACGGCCAAATTACAAAATTTTTATACTTAAGTTCTGTCCATTCCTATATGCCAAAGGTTTACAACGGACGTCAGTTCCCATCACGATTAGGTCGGACCACACGAAGCTGCCAACCGCGTGGGTTAAAAAAAACAACAAATACTGGTGAGTTCATTGTGGTTCAGCCCCACGTGAAACGCGCCAATGGCTGAGGTCTGTTTTGGCAGCACGACCGACGTTCCCGGTCACACGTCCGTGGATGTCACAGACGTCTGCACGATAAATGGTCCTGAGAGAGCCATCCCGTGTTTCAAGATACTGGAAACCGTCTCGAGCCGGCTTCGCTCTCCCCAGTTCGCCCTTCCAGCCGATCACACGGGCTCTCATCCCACAAATGAGTCCTTAGAGCTGTCGGCCACCGGTCCCAGCATCCTCTCATTGCTACTGAAGCCGGTCCATTTTGAGACCAACTGGGCTGGATCGTTTACGAAGGCCAGAAACACACACTGGCCCAAGCGTGCCTCAGAAACCACCACGAGAGTCTCCCCAGCGAGCTATTCCGATGCCCTTCCCCACCTCGTTTTCCCTCCTGGCCTCTGGTTAGTCTGCGCCCAAGAAAATCAGACAGAAACAGGACCGTCTTGCCGTGGAGGCTGGGCAGACGGGGCAGCCTGGTACCAGACAGCCCGACTCGAGGGGCAACGAGGACGAGACAAATCGCGCTGCATTTGTGGCTGAGAGGTTTTAACAAAGGTTCCTGCTCTCCCCGAACCTCCAGCTCTAAACATGAGCTGAGATAAAAAATAAAGCTTTCTTACAAATTACATTTTTCCCCCCAGTGAGTTACTTTTACAGTAAAAATAGCTGCTATATTAAATCCTGCCTGATCTCTGAAAAGGAGTTGCGTATTTCCAAAAATAGTATTCTTAATCACGCAGAATAATTCGGGGCTTGGAAGTGGGGCACGGGGTGGAAACGGCTGCTGGGGAGGGTAGTTGTGGGGGGCACACAGTTGAACTAGGAAATAAGTTTTGTGTATCAACTGATTTAAAGGCATGCAAAGAAATGGACAACAGATGCCACGTGTCAAGAAAAATACCGCTTTACAGCTGTTACATTACAATTAAAGGAGAAAGCAGAGGCCACACTGTGCCCCTGGATAATAACAGTAAGTTTCTTATAAAAATTCCCAAATGTACAAAAGTCCTTGCCAGATAATAACCCAGGCAAAACAAAACAAAACAAAACACAAAGAAAACGGGGATTAACCCTCTTAGACCTTATTCCTGTAGGCAGACTAAATGTTTGCAAAATGCCGCATGTGCTCTTAAAAAATGGAATAAACATTGCATGTCTGCATTCTTATTTCACATAGTTATATAATTATTTTAAATTACAATATACAATTTCTGTTAAATAGAACTGTTAGAGGATTCTGACCACTATAAGATTACAGTCATATATACAAACCGACTTCTGAAATGACACATTGTTCCCCTGCCCCTCCTGTGATTCCTGGTTGCCAAAGGCAAAAGAAAACCCAAAACTGTGTGCGTCCGCGACACGCTCCCTCCGGCAGCCTGAACGACCCTGTCACATGGCCCGGGCGGAGGCCGGGTGGCTTCCCAGTGCTGCCCTCTCGGCCACTTCAATGTCATCGCGTTATAAACAGCGTGTTCCTGTCCACGGGCTCTAGAAGCGAGCGACCGCGCTGTTGGGCGAAGAATGGAGGTTCCGGGTGCTTCCGGGCCACGTTCCCCGGCGCCGCCGGTCACGATGGCCCCGCACGTGGCGGTCCCCCGGGGCCTCAGTCCTCCGTGTCCGGCTGCACGCCCAGGATGGCGTGCAGCTCCTCGGGCGTGAAGCCCAGCAGGTTCTGCAGGTCGCACACGAAGCGGTAGACGTAGCGCTTCCCCGACGTCTTGTGGATGATGTTCTTGTCGTAGTAATAGCGCAGACCCCGGCTCAGCTTCTCGTAGTTCATCTTGGGCTTGTTTTTCCTCTTGCCCCACCGGCGGGCCACCTGCGGGGGACACAGACCGTGGAGAGCACGGTTCTACTTGGCGATTAAGAAAAAGGGAAGGCTCTCCCCCGAGCATGACGCTGACGAGTGCTCGCCCGGGAGGACCTGCCCGCTACAAAGGGACCCCGGGGTGCCACCTGTTGAGGACAGGTGCTGCTCAGGGCCCTGCGCCCCTCGGCAGGGTCACCCATAGCACTGTCTGGTACAGGGCTCTCGACGCCCCTTGCTCAGCAAAACCTCCCGGGAGCCAAGGGTTCAGAATTGGGGTGGGTGTGTTTGTGGCTGAGACAAGGGGAATCCTGTGTCCCCTCATCTCCTGCCACCACCACTGACAGCTGCGAAGTGGGGTTCTGAACCATGTGACATTGCCAAGGGACCGGGGAGGTGCCAGACTGCACTCTACCCGTGCAGAGCCCCGGCTTCTCCAACGCTGTCCCTGAGGGGTGGGCACCAACTGTGCCCTCGATTTTCTGCTCCAGATGGGGCTGGGGCAGCTCTGCCGTGCTCAGCGGAGGGGAGAGCCCGCATCACGTCCTGAGGCTCAACCTCCCCAACAGACAAAGGCAGACTCCCCAAGACACTTTTACACGGTCGGGAGAGAGCCTCAGTTTACCGCCTGTGCCTTCTCACTCGATGGCAGAGCGAGGCGGTGAGCGTGGCAACGTGCACACACGGACCCGGGCACGCCGTAAACCTGTCGACGGAGCCCGCCAGCCCCACGCGGCTGCAGTCCCGACTGCCCGGCGGGCCGGGACGCCTTCCCGTGCCCGGGGAGCTGCGCCTGCGAGCCCAGGTGCTGGCCGTACCTCGTCGGGGTCAGCCAGCTTGAACTCCCAGCCGTCCCCCGTCCAGCTGATGAATGGCTGACACGACTTGTCGGACAGCAATTCCAGGAGAAACTGCCACAGTTGGATCGGTCCGCTTCCTGGGGAGAGGGCGGGTTACGTGGTTTTAGACTTAACACGGGGCAAGGCTTCAGTCACCTGACGCCGGGTGCCAACGTCAAGGTGCTGTCCCAGGTGCTGGTGGCCGCCCTGCATGCTAATGGGATGAGGCCAGACACCAGCAGGGGCCTCCGGGTGCCTCCTGCCCCTGGGGAAGGTCGCCAGGCCCCGACTGCTCGGCGTGCTCTTTTCTGGAAAGGAATTCGGGGCTGCCCATTCTCGGCACCGACATCCCTCATCCTGGGTAACTGTTCCTCGTCTGGTAATTTCCAGTGTTTGTTTCCACAAATACCCAGGGGGGTCGGCGGGGGGTGGAGGGGGTGGGCGCAGGGGCGTTTCACCGCAGGGGGAGGCCCGTGTGGCTGGGTGGCACCCGCCGCCCCTGCCAGGTACTCCTCGCGTTGACGCTGGAGCCAACACCTCATCACGGTGGCTCTGTCTACAGACGAGGGGGCGAGCCACGGCTCGCCCTGGGCCACACGGCGGTTCCCAGGACGCAAGGGCCGTCGGTGAGGCCTTGCTGTGAGGCATGGGCACGGGGATCCAGGGCCAGACAGAACCAGCGTCCCCGTCTGTAAAATGGGGCGACGCCCCGCGCTGGGCCTCCCGACCATGGCCCGCCACTCGTGCACAGCAGGTGGCCGCCGGTGATCCAACGAAAGGCTTCGACGGCACGGCTGTTTATTTTCTCATCAGGCCCCGGGTCCCGCGTGTGAAAACCAGACCAGTTCTCACACACTCTGCTTGTGTTTTGACACGTCCCCATGGCTGTTTGTTTTAGATGACAGAAAAAAAAACCCAAAAAAACGAATGCCTACATGTTCTTATTTTAACCTATCAGATTTTTTTTTAAGTAGGTAATTTTTAAACCCCCAGTGACTCCATATGGTCAAAATATGAAAAAGAGAAAAAAAAAAAAAAAGCTCATTTAAGGACACATAAAGCAATTAAAAAAAAAAACCTCGGCACTTTCGCTAAAGTGCTAGAAATAGCTGGTTCTAAAAACAGCTTTAATATTTGTCCCTTGCCTAGAATAGTTCTGTCCAAACCTTAAAAATAAGATGGGTTTTAGCAGCAGAAAAAGTAAACAGTCCTGAGTTATTTGAGGCTGACCTGCCGCCCCTCCCCGGGCTGGTTTACATTCTTTGACATTCCCCAAGGGGGTGAGTCAGAGGTAAAGGCCGGGAGGCCGCGCCCCCCGTCCAGAGTGGCGAGCTGTCCCAGGTGACGGAGTGGGCGGTGCGTTTTCACCCACGCCCGGGCTGTGCACGGGAAGGCTCCCGCCAGCCGGGCCTGCCTCAAGTTCAGGGTCAGGGCTCGGCTGGGTTCGGAACTGCACCGCCTGGGTCGGGGTCGGACGTGGGGTGTAGACGCAACGTGCCCAGACCGGAAACGCCCCGGCCAGGAGTGCGGGGGCCGGGCAGGGCCGGGCAGGGGGCGGCAGGGGGAAGGGCCCGGAGCAGCACTCACCTGTGAAGCCGGCCAGCACGGCCGCGGGTATAACTGGTTTGCCCTGCTCTGCCGGGTCGCTCCGCTCTTGGATGTAGTCCTTGAAGGACATGGTCGGCTTGCTGAGGCACAGGGACTGGCTGCAGTCGTCCTCGAAGCTCTCGAACGACGGCACGCGCTGCACGTCCAGCAGCGAGGACTGGCTGTCCCAGGACCGCAGCAGGGGGTCCGAGCTCTCGAAGCCGTCCGTGCCACTCTCGGAGGCGTCCTGCTCTCCGGGCTTGCCTGGCGGCGACAACCGGGCTCACTGACTCCTCCCGGACGAAGCCACGTCCCGCCCTGGGGCCGCGAGTCAGGATGGCGGCAGCACCCCCCGCCACCCCCGTCCCACCGTGTTCCTGCGGCTGGGCCAGCCCAACTGTCACAATGCTCTTGAGCTGCTCCCAGGCCCGTCCCTTAGGATGACTCTCCCGTAGGACGGATGAGTCAGGGACGGAGTACTACACAGCAGTGAAAAGGGACGCGTGGCCGCCACATGCCGACAACATGGGAGGACCTCAGGCACGGTGATGGGCAAGAAGACAGATACAGAAGGGAACAACAGATGGGATGACTCTGTTTATATCAAGTTCAAAAACGGGCATAGCCACAATGATAAAAGTCAGGGTGATGGTTTCATCTTGGGGCGTGGATGCCATTGACTGGGAGGGGACAAGGGAGCCTGCTGGGGTGCTGGGAACCCCTCCATCCACCTGGGTGGCCGTTACACAGCTGCATACAGGTAAAAATTCAACCGGTCGTATAACCTGAGACTCGTGTACTGTGGACGTACACGTCTCCATAAACCACAGTCTGTCGCATTGTCGCACTGTCTCCCCAAACACCCCACTGGGGGGAGGACCCCGGCCACACGTGCGGGGACTATGTCTCGTGTCCTCGGAACCCCCAGGGCCCGCACCACAGCCTGAAACGCACGCGGAGCTCGCTCACTACGCAACCCGGTCGGTCACACAGGACACGGACAGGCCCCTGACCTCCTCCTGTGGCCATACACGGGACTCCCCATTATAAAGCCCGTGTCCCCGACGGCGGCTTCCGGAATCAAACCAACGGCCACGTGGAAAGGGACGCCCAGGGGCGCTTCTTACCGGAACCGCCGGTGAGCAGATTCAAGCTGCCGCCCGCGAAGTCCTGACCGACCGAGCAGCAGCTGACGCTGACCGTGCTGAGCCGTGCCTTGGAGAACATCTGGAACTGCTGCTCAGAGCCGAGGGCGCCGGGCGCCGCCGGGCACAGGCCGTCCAGGAGGCCGCCTTTGGGGTAATTCTGCGTCTGCACTCCGTAGGGCGCCTGCTCCGCTCCGAAACCTGGAACACAGCAGCCGACACCAGGGCTGTCAGGCCACAGTCACGGCCACCTCGCACGCGGGCGGCTCCGCGTGCTCCGGCCTCTGCAAAACCTCGTGGAGGCGCAGGCTTTGGTGGGCAGGCTTCCCCCCAGGCCTGTCTCAGCTGTTCTCTCTCCCAGCCTTTTGGCCCGTTTCCACAAGGCCTGCTGCCTCTGGACCCGCCTGTCAGACCTGGCCTGCCTGCCAGGCCTCGCCTGCAAGGCCTCCGTGTTACCATTGCTACGCTCTACGTAGGCCACTGAGAGCTTTCACGTGATGCCTAGGATGATGACAGCGGGCGCTGGCCCTCTCGGCTTCCGAGGACAGTTAAGACTCACGTAGATGAAGTGATATGCCCCCAAAGACAGGACTCCTAAGGGGCATCTCCAGTCGCCCCTCCCCACCCTGGCCGGGGGGGCCGC
Source organism: Eidolon dupreanum (assembly GCA_028627145.1). Taxonomy (NCBI): domain Eukaryota; kingdom Metazoa; phylum Chordata; class Mammalia; order Chiroptera; family Pteropodidae; genus Eidolon; species Eidolon dupreanum. The sequence goes on from CM053507.1 coordinate 2,441,535, forward strand.
TGGTCACCCACGCTCAACCAGCAGGATGAACCCGAGTCCGCGACACCTTTTAAATCCCAGTGTTCACAGCAAATTTACTATTGCCTGCCGCACACCTCCCGTGCCGGCCACCTCTCACTTCTCACACTAGACGTGGCCACAGCTACCAGGTCACTCCATTCTGCCCCTCGCTCTCCGCTTGGCTTGGACCAACGCCGGCCAACGCGAAGATAAGGCGGGCCAGGCGGGCCACTCGGGCCACCCGAGCAACGTTAAACTCTTTAGTAGCCACGTTAAAAACGCTAAAAGAAACGGGAAATTAATTTAAAAGCTTTACTTGACCTAATACATCAATTATCATCTCAATAGGTAATCAATGGTTTTAAAACCAGGAAGGAGATGCTTTTCGTCCTTTGTTTCAGGCTCAGACTGCCCGGTCCTGTGTGCAGCATGCTCTTACCACACATCTCAGAGTGGACCAGCCACATTCCCAGTGCCTAGGAGCTCGGCAGCCACGTGTGGCCACCACCTGGGACGGCGCAGGTCTAGGAAGGGGCCTTTGGACCTTCCGCCGGCTAAGAGGATGACCTAACATCACGAACTTAAGGGCAGAGCACGCTGGACTGACCTAATGAATTGCTGTTGATCCAATGAGGAACAGAGTTGAGGTGGGAATTTTCTTCATACTGATCTTCTGTTTTTTCTTGGTTTTCTGAAAAACAGACACAGGAGAGATAAGACTGCAAACGAAGGTAAAAACTGCACAAGAAAAGTTACTTTCTGATTCACGGATACGTGGTTATTTCACAATCCCTAAACGCAGCGAGTGGTTCCTATTTGATCCGACGGTATTCCAAGTCGTCCCGTCTTTGAACAAACCTAGAGACAGCCACGCAGTTTTCTAATAACTAGAATAAGTTTCCCAACATGAATGCTGTCACTAAGTTAAATTTTCTATTGCGTAATCTGAAAGGTCTAGATGGCGTATTTAACTCCTCCGTGTCGTCAGCCAGTAGTTAAATATTTGTGATGTGCCATCTGCAGCAGGCAGGGGCTGGGAACGGAGCAGGTGAGTAAAGCAGACTTGGTTCCTGCTGCCGTGAGGCTTATGGCCATTGCTTCAAAGCCAAGAGAGTTCTCCCAGGCTGTGGGAGTCTCCGACGGGGACACATGTGCCCAGGACCTTCGAAAGGGAAAAGGCTGGTGGCTCCGTGTCTGCCTGCTTCCTGCAAACACACGTAACCACACACACACCTACAGAGCCAAACCCACACAGACTCACACCCAAGTGATGCGAAACACAGGCCCAGCTTACCAACAAACTGACCCTCACCAGAAACTCATCCGATCGGACTTGTCTGAGTTCAGAGAAAATTGGGGTATCTTTAAAAATAAGTTTCCTTGGCCCTTGGGAGTCATAACTAAAAAGGGCCAGAGGGTGAATCAAGGTCATTTTAAGATTCTGAGTCTGTAAGAGATGTTGAAACTCAGGGTTCAGTGAAATGAGGAATATTTCCATTTCTCTGAACTCTACAAATGAGCTGATGCTGTTGGATGTTAGACTCTACTAGTGATCCCTCATTATAATGTTTATCTTTTTTAACTCAATGTATTTTTTAACAATGGTCTCTTCGGTTCTGAACCAAGACTTTCTCTCTCTCTATGAGCGTTCTTCTCTCAGTGGCTAGTTTTTGTGTAACGTGTCAGGGTACAAATATAGGTCAATTACTTCTACGTGTGTTTAAAAACATAGAACCCAAAACTGCTTTTTGTTGGAATCCATTCGGACTTAAAATGTACTGTAAAGTTCACGGAGTTTGTAGGAATAAAGGCTCCCCGTCACTGAGGCTGACTTACTTCTTTTGTATTGTAAGGTGAGCCACCCATCAGGTAATTCCTGCTCACCTCCATATCTGGGCCAACACGTACTCCTCCGACGAATGCCGGCTAGCGACAGTGAACAAGTCAGTGACTAAAGCTATTGCCTTGTGGTTGTGCTCGATGCCACACACACTCAAGCAGATCCAAACCTATCATCATCGCCACAAATGTGACTCAGCCCAGTGGGGCTTTCAGGCAGTTTATATCATTTCAAACTCTGACCCTACGGTTTGTAGGGCACTGGGTCTCCGTCACTCTTCCCTCTCAGGGCTGCTACCTTTGATCATCTGCTCCAGATGCTCCCAGAGGATGTCACCCACGAAGTCAGGTGCCAGTTCCAGAAAACGCTCCTTGCCCAGGTTACACAACACCTGGCCGTTCATGCCGAACCTCTGGAGATTTACGTTCACCAGGCTGAACTCGTTGGTGGCCCACAGAAGCCACTGGCATACCTGCTGCTCCGTCCACAGCCAGGGGTCTGCAGGGGAGGAGAAAACATGGAGGAGGGCAGTGAGACCAGAGTCACTCCTGACTGGTCCGCGAATGCCACATGTGCACCGAAGACCAACGAAATGCGCGAGACCCCCAGGCGAATTCTCAGACGCTAACTACGGCGCTAGAGTTAAAGTTAAGGGTTCGGCTGGCTGGGTCGGAACCGAAACTGACTCAGGGGAACCACGTTTCTGCCACCCTTGCACGACAGCTGACGCACAGGCTGAAATAAGAAGAGAACCCCTTTTCAAGAGAGCGGCAGGCAAGTCCGCTGGCCCAGGACAGCGCGGGCTCGCAGCAGCGGCTCCGGGGCGGGAACTCACTCTTGGGGATGCCCAGGCGGCGCTGCTCCTTCTGGAAGCCGCTGAAGGTGGCCTTCAAGGCCTGGCTCATCACGGCCTTGCTGCACGGCGTCAGCAGGGGCAGTTCGCAGCTGACAGCGTCTAGAAAGCAAGGCGGGGAACGTCAGGGGAAGAGCGGGCAATGGATCCAGGGATCCAGGGGAGAAAACCTAGTGCCGAGGACAGGACAGTTCTGATCGCGAACCCTGACATCATTCCTTAAACGGACGTCAATGATTAACAACCACAGAAAAACTTTTTTAACCGGAATCGAAGAACTGTTACACGTCTCGTAACCTCGCCGGTGAAAGAAACGTAAAGCGAAACTCAGGTTTTAGTTTACGGAGCGGAATTTCACAAAGCGGTTATGCCTCCGTAAAACGTCTACTTAAGTCTATTTTAAATTTTCGACAGTGACAGAAATGGCGTGGTTTTAAGCCGAGAGGCTTAAGGAACTGTAAAACACTATTTGGAGGTCAATTCAACGAAGCGGCTGGCAGAGCCTTGGAGCACAGTACGAGCACACCGCCCTTCACACCCGTAAAACGGGCATGCCTTCGATTTTTATTGAAAAACAATCTTCTCTGCACTCCCTCAGCAATTTCAGGAATGATAAATGACCGTCACGTGATGGCATGCTTATGCAAGCACATGTGCTTTGATTAATTTTCTGGGCTGTATTTTGTAGCACCTACTTCGTATGACAAAGTAATCTCTGGAATGTTTCTAGCTAATAACTCTATCAGAGTAGTTGCACAGGCATTAATCTGACGTGCTGGTCCTCGACGAAGGATCAACAATGACATAAACTGCAAAAGTAAACTCAGATGGGGAAAGATTAGCGAGAATGATACTTGGTTGCCCCAAAACTCCGGAGGGGATGATCTAAATGTGACCCAAGAATAAAAAGTTGGGGTGCATTTTCATCTGCACTGGGGTCTGCTTTGCAGAGAGGACCCCAGGACTGTGAGGCTGAAAACACCCTAATGAAAACCTCACACGGCCACGCCACCCCGAACACATGCCGTCTGATCCCGGAAGCTAAGCAGGGTTGGGCCTGGTTAGTGCCTGGATGGGAGACCACCTAGGAAGACCAGGTGCTGTAGGTGTAAAAAAAAAAAAAAAGAAACCCCAGAGTCGCCTGCTGTTTGCCAAGAGCAGGACATTTGCTCTCTCTGGGGTGCGTCTGGCAGGGGAAGACACTGGGATCACCAGGCTCATCGCAAAGGAGGACGATCTCGTCTCAAGCCCGGAGCCTCCATCTGACTTGTCACAGCGAAGACTCGACACCAGAGTCATCGCTGATAACTGCTGTGTCTTTATTAACCGCGCGGCTTAGGCGAGTCTGGGTAGCACGTTACCGTGAGAAATGGCATCCAGGCCTGTTGGCACTTCTTGGAGGGCTTGTTCTTCACTCAGGGAGGGGAAAACAGCAAACAGGGACCCATCGAAGGCGTCAAAGGCTGGCTGGCGCTGCAGGGAAGGGACAGAAAAGAGAATGGAAATGTAATATTTACACTTGGTTAATTACCTGTTTTCAAAGTGGTCCCTGCGTAACCTCACTGATATGACCTGATTAAACCGGCCATGATAAAGCCACACCTGGAACCGACCGGCAGCACTCCAAAGAGACTCCCCCTGGATGGGTCAAGTGACCAAAAGGACTGTTTCACTGCGGGTCCTTTAATCACCCACACAGAGTTGGAACGACTGGGAATTTATTTTTAATGGCCTAAGCCACTTAAATTAATAAATTAAGTCAACAAATCTAAAAATACTAAAATCTTAGAAGAACAGAGCTGGGAGGGGTCTCAGAGACCACCTGGTCCAAACTCCTGGCCCTCCTGCTACGTGGATCAGAGAGAAATGCAATCAGGCCATGACTATAAGAAAAATGACCATTGGCAAGGCAGCTTTAGGTCACTGCAGCTAAAACAAAAAGCAAATGATTGAATGGTAATTGGAAATCAAACAATAAATGATCTGTGCAGCATTTATTTTGAAGTGTCTATAATACAACAATTTTAACTAAAGCTAGATGTTTTTCTTCATCAGTTTCAATGATTCAGAAAATAGTAAAACATGAGAAAAATGCTTAAGGTTTAATTTTATAAAATTAAAGGGTATTAAAAAGACTCCTTCCCCCCACCCCCAACATCATCTACTATGGGGAAAGACTTTTGACAGATATAGGTTTAGAGTTAAATTATCCAGTTTAGAAGAGAGATAACACAGAGAAAAATAACAACTCATTCTGTCTGTATTTCTGATAATCTCTTCTAACATTTATGAAATAGCCTCTGAAGCAAGGCTTGTTAATAAGTAACAGTTAAAGTCTTGATTCATCACTGCCTCACTTGTTGAGGAAAAAACGTGAAGAAAGATGTTCTTTTTCCAACATAAGCTGGAAATCCCATGTTATGTGTAATACGATGACCCACTTGTTGAGTCATCAATAAAAATATGTGTAACACATTTACAAATAAAATCGGTTTGTGTGCTTTCTTAGAAATGCAGAACAATGAGTGACGTATTACATAAGAGGGCTGGGAGAAGCTGGAACTCAGCCCCAAACACTCAAAACAATGATGTCCCAACCATGGAGTCCCCCGCCCCACCCCCAAATCCACAGCAATGGTTTCCAACGGATGTCCCAAGACATCAAGGGAAAAATCCTTGAGGCTAGTATAAAATACTCATCTAGATTTACATACTACTTTACAATTTTTGGACTAATTTGGGGTGAAATAGCCAATCGATTTTTAAAATTTCCACTAGCGATGCCCAGGTGACTAACAAACACCTTCCCTTTGCCAACTGTAAGTTCTTTTTTTTTTTTTAAATCAGGAAGTCAAAAGACAATACAAATTCTTGCTACTCATTTCAACACACACCAATTTTAGTAGCTGTTTCTTCACTCAGAAATCACATGGACATCACCACATTCTTTTAATTTACACAAGAATTTTTTCTTTCTAGTGGCATGGTTTCAAAGTTGGTATGCCTTGTATGGTTTTTGCCAGGCCGAAAATGTCTGACCAAATCACACAAGAAGACTCCTAGCCTGAAGCTAGATGACCTTCATAAGAAAGGCAGTGAGCCAATGTTTGGCTCTTGGGGTTCCATCAGACCTCACGGTGTTCTATGCAAGAAAATACACCATGCCAGAGAGAGAGAGAGAGAGAGAGAGAGAGAGAGAGAGAGAGAGAGAGAGAGAGAAAGACATTTATAAAAACACTGAGCTCAGAGGAGGCCGATCTAAAATCACTGCTTCTGAGACATGTTTACTACACAAAGCTAAAAACAATCATATCTCTCATATCTCACTCTCACATGTGGAGAAGGCAAATGGGAAATTATCAGTTTGTGCTGCTAAAGACTGTTCCCAAGAGGAATTAAGACAGAAGCCACGTGAATTTTTTTTTCTTTTTGTTATGTAGCAGGGAAGGCTTTCATCTTTAATGTGTCTTGGTTTACAGAAACAGGCAGCCTACAATGCAGAGGGCTCTGCCCCTTTTGATGGAAGCCTGCCCACCTCTTTCCCTGCACAAACAGCCTTGGCATCATCCGGGGGAAGAGAGGGCACGGCCCCCCCCGCCCCAGCTCTGCTGAGGGACAAACCACAGGCTTTTCCACATGGCAGGAATCTCAGAAATAAACTACGCAGGCCTCCCCTTCAACAAATTAAGTGGTTTCACATCTTAGAGAGAACAAGTAGAATAAGCACCTGGATCTCCACTTTACAGACTAGAAAGCTGAGGCCCAGAGAGGTTAGGCAAACCGCCCAGAGTCACAGAGCCAGTAAACTGAGAGCCTGGGCCAGAACCGGTCTTGTGGGACTCAGGCCTTTGTTTTTCCTGTGAGAGACAGCTTTCCACCGAAAAACAACAACTTTTAGTTAAACTTGCTCACTCACCTTAAGTGTCCCTCTGTAACTGTCAGACACAGGGGCCACCTGGTCCATGTTCTTGATTCCAAAGTCATTCATCTTAAAAAAAAAAAAAAAAAAAGGAAAAGGAAAATAAAGGAAGAGTCAGAGACAACAAATCAGGTGCCACGTTTTTAAGGCGTCTTCACACTGAATTGCGGCCAAGTCTGTCAAGTTCCACAGCCTAACCGTTATTCAGAACCAAATGCCAGGAATTCTTATTTAAAGGGCCTTTCTCACAAAGGATATGCTATTTAAGTAGTTAAATAATAATGCGGATTCCCCGATTCCCCACCGAATTCTGAATTCCGCTGAGGCAGGAGGCACACAGATAAAGTCCCTTTCTGGCTGGCTGCTCAGAGCCCCGGGGGTAGTCTGTGTCTTTCTGAGATAAGGGTGGGAGGAGCTGCTGTTCGCGCCACCTCCAAGGTCAGTCAGCTCAGGGTGCGGGCCCAGAGGGGGGCCTGGCAGACCTCCAGCCACCTGCCCCAGGCAGCTCCAGCTGTTTAGAGAAAGGCATCTTGGGAGGAGCCATGGCAGACCCCCGCCCCCCACACACACCCAAGGTGTGAGGGACCCGTGGTCCAGGAGGCAGATCCAAGGCAGAAGCCCTGTTCCACTTCAAACCCTCCTGGACGGTCCCAGCCTCTCCCGTGTCGAATGCCTCTGCTTGGCGTGCCACTCAGCCACGCACGTCTTCAAGAGGTAGTGATTCCTGTCTCAGATCTGCTGCACTTGCTTTCATAGACCCGGACAGACCAACACGGCAGCCATCAGCCACAAGTGGCTACTGAGCCAGTGCCTGGCGTGTGGCCCCGGGCGGACAGTGTCAAATGCACACATGACGATGTCACAGATCTCGTCAAAAGCAGCACCACGTCGCAGGGACATCTTTATATTCACTGCATGTTTATATAGTATTTTGAATATATTCAGTACATGGAAATATACTGAAGTTAGTATCTTTTATAGATTTAATGTGGCCATTAGAAAGTTGATAGCTACAGATGTGGCTCGCAACTGGACAGTGCTGTAATAGACCGAGAACTTATTTGGGACCTTGAAATGTAATTGTTTGGCCAGGGAAGTTGAATATTGATAAGTGAGAAGGGTACCTAGATAATGCCACCAGCGTGTTAGATTAAAAAAACAAAAACGAAAAACCCCCCAAAACAAACAAAAACAAAACAAAACAAAAAAATCCAGAGTAACTACAACTCATTTTCAAATAACCCGGCTTAGCGTTGATCACAGCAACCTTTGCCCTTTGGGGTGCTCCCCCTCCCGGCTTCCTGGCCACAGACCTGAACTGAGGCCTGCACCGAAGGCTTCCGGGTCCCGCTAATTGCTCACCCCATGATCTCCACTGGCTCCCACCTGTTACAACAGACTTTGAGTAATTAAAATATTGTACAACTGACAGCACTTATTGGAGGTGGCAAATGGCACATTTCCCTGTATCTAAGTGGAGTTTGTGCTCTCGTTCCTTCTTTTTGGTCAACATTATGGCTAAACCAGATCTCCCAACAACTCAGGGCTCGGGCACATCCACCCACACCCTCCCCCCAGCCCTGGCTGGAAAGGCGGCGTGGGAGGAGAGTCAGCCCCAGGGGCGGCCAGAGATACTGGAGAGAGGGCTGTTAAACCACTTACGGAGCAGGTAACTATGGTGGCCAGGGGAGGCTGGAGAGCACTGGAAAGACATGACAGCGCAGCGGAGGGGCTGCCTTCCATCAAAAGTGGCCACGTTCGCTCAGAATCTCCCCCGGGGAGATCATGCCTCCACCGGCACTATTTGCAGCTAATGATGGCTGCAACGACAGACACTCGCTAAGGGCCACGCCTGTGCTGAGGGCTGAACCTGTCCCCTTCACTGAACCCGACATCCCTGAGGAGCAAACGGGACACAGGGAGGCAGTGGAGGCCCAGAGACCTCTCGGAACTTGCCTAGGATCACACAGCTACTGCAGGGACTTCTAAGGGGGCACAGAGCAGGCCACATTGCAACTGAGGATGGCCCTGAATCCTGATGACCTGAGTGGCAGGGCATGGCTTCTCCCAGCTCGTCCGATAGAGCAGAGACGGCACCCGGACATCGTTAGACTGTATGCGAACTCCTCACCCTGTGAAATGCCCCTTAGTTCAGAGTCTTCTGTCATTTATCTGAATGAAATAAGTAAGCCCTGCTAACCTGTTGACTAAATACACAAGCCTCAAACAGAAGATCAAAATGCAAACGCATCTCGGGTACTGCCAAGTATTCACCCGAGCCAGCTCTGTTTCTATATGATCCGTCTGCAGATGCTCGGTGATTGCATTCCGCATTTCCCAGCTTCACAGAGATGTCACCGAGATGGATGGAGAATGGAAGTCGAAGGCTACGGAAAAGCTGCGCCTGGTTTTTGTGTACAAACACTAGGAGAAAAGGCGGTCTGCCGCCCACATCAACAGCTGTAATTACTAGCTACAGAAAAGAATTCTTTTGTTGTCCAGCTTTTAATTTGTTTTGTAAAAACCATGCAGAATCAAAGTGCTCTACCAATGGTTTCAGGCAGACACAGAACTAATCAAATTTAAGTTCACTTATTTTACTCAACATGGCTCATTATGGTGTCAGATAGGCCAAGTTTCTCCACATAAACCAATTTCCAATTTGGGTCCTTTGGTGTCAACAACAACAACAACAACAACAAAAGAATAAGAAGAAAGAAAGGAAGCATGGCAGAAACGTAAGAGCTGAATACAGTTAAATTTTAAAATGAGCAGATCTTGGCTGACAACAGTGCCCTTATTGGAACAAGTGATCACTTCAGTAAGATTGGAGCACATGTTTGTATTTAAGTAAATCTGGGGGAGAAATTTATACAAAACAGAAAACAAAAAACCCAAAATGCACTTTTGAAAGTTGGTTTGCTTTTCCTTTGAAATAGCACTGTAGCGAGAAGAATGACTAATCCCAACAAGGAGGGCTTGAATACCTCCCTGCACCTCCCTGCACAGTGCAGGGCGCTAACGTTTACTGTGCTATGATATTACTCAGAATTGTAATAAACCTTAACTTGGAGATTTATCTCTCTGATGGGTGGCGGTGTGGGCAGGCAGACAGCGCAAAGTCGGTGCCATTGTCCAGCACGATCCCTTAATGGTGAATTAAAATAAATTACTCTTATCTCCAAAGGGGATTGCTCACTTCTTGACTTTCTAAATAAGTAACACGTCAACTACTATTTTAGGCTACCCTGAAATTGAATATAGGCCAATATAAAAAGTCTCCCGTGCTTAACACACACACACACACACACACACACACACACACACACACACACACGCACGCTGATACCGTCACTCAAAATGCGTTAAGAACGAGAAAATAAAGGCAGCCTCGCGCACCCACGTCCTCATTTCCGACATCGCAGGGCCGAGGGGCCCGGATCCAGCAGTCCTGGGGCGCCCGCGGGGGTCTTGCCCTCCTCTTCGGACGCCCTGGACGTGGTCCAGCAGGTGACCGAGGGGCCCTGCGTTTTCGGGGAGCCGCAGCCTCCAGGTGTTTTAGGCGTCGGGCGCCCCAGCTCCTCCTGGGCCCGGCTCCCTCCAGTAAGTCACCCGCACACCTGGGCGCCCTCTCCTGCGTCCCCCAGCCCCTTCTCGAAATCAGGTCCCCCGGCGCCCACCGGCAGGAGCCCCCACCAGGCCCGCGATTTCCTTTTAAAAACCAAATCCGGTGACCGAGCCGGTGCGTCCCCGCCCCGGACGGCTCGGCGACCCCGGGGCCGCGGCCCAAGTTCGCAGCCGGCTCCGCGCGTCACGGCCCGGCCCACCCCGCACCCTGCCCCGGGCCCCGCGTCCCTCCCGTCCCTCCCGTCCCCAAAGCCACTCGGCCACCCGGGACACCGGCCTGGAGTGGCACTCAACGCAGACGCGCGACCCCCGAATCCCCCCGAATCCCAGGGGTAGCCGCCGCCCCTTCCTGACCCCAGATCCCGACCTCGGCGCTCCCCACGCCCCTGCCCGGTTTCTGGGTCCCCGGGGAGAGGAGCCGGCGCCGCAGAGCGCGCTTCGGGGACCCCCGCGCGCACCCGGTCCCCGCGGACCCCGCTCTTACCGCGCCGCTTCGGGCAGGGCCGGCGCGCGGTCGGTGGCGCCGCTCGGGGCCCGCGCTCCTCGGTGCGCGCCGGGAGAGCGCGGCGGGGCCGGGGCGCTGCGGGGCGCTGCGGGGGGCGCTGCGCGGGGCCGGGGCGCGGGTCGGGGCGCGGGTCGGGGCGCGGGCGGGCGAGCAGGCGGCTCTGCGCGCTCGGGGCCGGGGTGCGCCGCGCTCCGCTCCGCCGCCGGGGGAAGTAACCGGCCCGGCCCCTTCGCCGCGCGCTCTTCAGGATCTGGGGGAGGCGGGAGGCGGGCGGCGGAGCAGGGAGGGGACGAGGCGGCGGGGCGCGGGGGAGGGGCTGGGGGAGGGGCCCGGGGAGGGAGGAGGGAGGAGGGCGGAGGGCGGAGGGAGCGCGGGGGCGGAGCCGGCCTTTTCCGGCCCGGACCCAGCTCGGGACCTAGGACCTCGCTCGCCCGCCACCCGCTGTCGCGCGGCCGCCGCTCGCCCTCCCTTCCAGGACCGCGGTGGCCCCGGACTGCGAGGCCCGTTGCTCCGGGCGCGTGCGCGCCCCGGGAGCTCGGGGGATGTGGGGGCGCGTGTCTCTGCTTGGCTTCCTCCCTGTCCCGAGGCTTTCACACCAAACAGGCCTCTGGGATTCGGCAGGAACCGAGCGGTGGTGCTGGGGGGCACCGAGGGCCGCAGGGCTCGGGTAATGAGGGGCCCCCTTCTTGGGCCTCTTCGTAGACTTGATTTATGATCGTTCTACCACGAGAAGACTGAATGAGTGATAAAGGGACGAACTGGGCCTTGGCCGGGTCACTGAGTCCACCCCGGTCCAGGAACCCCACCCCTCCAGCGTCCGCGAGAGTGGCGCCCCCTGGAGTTGGGCGGCGCCTCAGTGTCGCCTACCGCGCCTGAGCCGCCCTCTGTTCTGGGCCAGTCTTCATGACCCTCCGAGGCATCCTTGAGCCCACCTTAAACAGAAGGAATTTGAACCCTAGGGCAAATAAGTCACCCGGTCAAAAAAACATATAAATGGGAAATTCAAGGTTGAAATTCAAGTTCATCTGACTCTCAGACGTGGTCAAAACCATCATCTGTACTGCCAGTTTTCGATTTTGGCAGAAAATAACTTGAGTCCATGGCTAGAAACGTGTGTTCATCTCCTATTCAGATTCAGGTCAGGTGCTCAGTATTTTGGAAGAAAATTTAGGTTCCTGAAGGTGGATATAAAATAAAACAGCCCAGCTTAGACAAGGCCATGGCACTGAAAATTGGTGTATGTCAGGGACAACGGTGCTGGTGCTTGGGAGAGGAACCGCCTCACTTCTCTGTTACCAAGGTTCTGGTTTCCATGACAACCCTAAATCCAGAGTTATCCGGATAATTGAGATACTATGGTATTTTAATGTTTCCAGGTACCTGAGGGGCTCCAGTATCACCCTGCCCTGGGTCAGAGGCAGGGTCTACGGCCGAAACAACCAGGTGCAGGGGAGATGGATATTTCTAGGAGCCTGAATTCATTCTGATGGCTTCTCAGTGTATTTTCAGGCCTGGATCAGAAACCACAGATAGGTCAAGAAAGAGTTTCGTAGATGGAATACAGATCCATAGTTAGTTACCATGGAGACATGAAGAGTATCCTACTTTTAATTTTAACCATAGCAGAAAATACTGACTCATCTGGGCTGTAGTTTTAGCTAATACAGGGGTTCTCCTCCCCAGGCTGCTCACATAACCCTTGATAGTCCCTGGGAAGCTTGGTACCTGCAGCCACTGGGTCTAGTTCAGTTGCCCAAAGTGGCAGTGCCTAGTCCATAGCCCAGGGGTGTTCAGTGTGGAATGCTCAGGGGCTGGGTCACTGAGGTCCTGCAGATCTTTTGGAAGACACCTCCCCGAGGGGGTGGTGCAGGCTGGGGAATGGGAGGGACACCTTGCTGGTGCCAGGCCGTTCCCGGGATATCTGAGCAGAAAGATGTCAGAAGGAGCACGGTGGTTTGCAGACAATCGGATCCTGACAACAAATTTTTCTTCTTCTCTCGCCCATTAAACGTTGGGCCCATTCTCTCCTCTGGAGAAGAAAAGGTGATCATGCAGCCTAAGTCGTCAGGCTGTGATGAGCTTCCAACATAGATCGAACCAGATAGGAAGAATTTATCAGTACGAAGCGCATGGTGGAGGCTCAATATGATACAGCTGCTCAGTTTCTTTTTTCCAGCCTCCGCTCTGGGAGAGGCTTATGAAAGCTCCTTTGGAAAAAACATATACATGAAAAAACAGTCATCCCTCCCCTCTCCGTGGTCAGTGTGTGAAACGCTATTGAAAATGATCTGGCCAGGAGCACAAATGGCAGAGCCGAAAGAGCAGCAGGAAGTGTGCGTGTGTGTGTGTGTGTGGGGGGGTCCACTCTCCAGCCCGGACTGTTGACTCCCACGAGGCCTATGTCCCCCCAGCTTCCCTTTCAGAGGAAGGCCAGATTCATTCAGGTGGCGCCCTTGCCCTGGCTCCCACGCTGTGTCCAGCCCTCCTGTATACCTGGGCGTTGGTCATGATACGGTGGCTTAGCCTAGTTCTGGGGCAATATTTTTACCTTCTTGTTATTTAGTTATTGGTTTTCCTAGTTACTCAGCTGAACGAAGACGCAGACTGGCCGAAGCCTGTGATTATTCATTGACTATTATGGTTGATTCACAAGGAACACTGAGCTTCACAGTAAATTAGCCCTAATAAAAGTACGGCCCTTGTGCTTCAGGATCAAAAGTCGAAGGTGTTAGAAAGAAAGTAACAGTGGGAAGGCACGTGGGATGAAACGGTCAGATGTACTATGGCGGCTGAGTTTAACAGCAGGTTCTTTTTTCATTAAGAAAGAACAGAAGGGGAAAGGGGACATTGCAGGGGTACATATGCATGGTAAATACCAAATGTCTGGAGAGTAAAATGCAAGTAATGCGTTCTTTACAATCCAGGCGTCATTGTTAAAAACGATTAGCTCACCAAATCATCCTTTATAAAAACAGCAAAAACGTTTCCTTAGAAACACGTCTGCGTTTCCCTTGAAATCCAAATTCATAGTCGACTTACAGTTAGAGGTGGTTTCCAGTGCATGCTAAAGGTCATTTGCTCTGAGGGGCATTGTTTATTCATTCAGCAAACCATGTCAACTGATGAGAAGACAAAGATGAGTAAGGCTTAGTCTTTGCCTCGGAAGAAGTAAAAAGGAAGTGCACGGTACTGTTACAATCACATGCAAATGTGAGACTTTGCAAATCCTGGGGCGAGGGGTGGGGGGTGGGGGTGCAGGAGAGGAGAAGAATGCACTCAGAGATAGGAATAATTTAATGCACGCGTATTTGCACCTGCGTTTCCTCTGCTGCCCGTTCACCCTGACTCACGGGGCTGTGTCTGGCGGTGGTGCTTATTCTGCTGATACATGTTGGGGTCAGGGAACGGATAAGGTCATGCTTTACACCACCCCGCCGCCCCATCCCCCCACCTCCAGCGCACCTCTGACAGGTACAGCATCCGACCGGCCCTCCGCTCTTGCCCACTTGCAGGCCCACACAGGTACCAGGAATCGCGGGCTGACCTGGGGTCATCGAGCAGCCTTCCGGCCTCCCCACAGGGCCATCCCAGCTAAGCAAGAGCAGGAAGTGTCTGCGAATGGGGGACTCTCCTGGCAGCCAGAGCCTGTCCCTACGGTCCCTCGTCCTTCTGTCTGTTGGCAGCCTCCTTTGTCCCTTGG